>JAPXFY010000088.1:77500-104771 GCA_030674185.1 Monoplex corrugatus
TTAAATTCTAAACAACATACAGGTAATAAAATTATGATAATGTTCATTATATAAAACTTGACCTGTGAGTTTTGCGTGCATGCTATTTGATGCAGATAATTTTTCATGCATACAGTTAGTACTAACTAAGCTCCAGCCGACCAAAGTCAAAGTCAAAGAAGAAAAAACGTTCCTCAACATACATTAAATGAACACAGCAGCTAAAAAAAGTTCATTTTTCATATAATATGAAGTTACATAACACTGATCATTGTCAGGTCACGCACCTAAAATAACACAAAACTACTATCATTACACCACTGTCCATCCTGGGCTTGCACTGGTGTTAGGCCTACTTTGAGCAGGCCTGCCTCTATCCTTGTCACTCTCCCCCCTACAACCCACATCACCACTGTCACCAGGAGAATCAGCCGATCTGCCTTGTCCCTGCCCCAATGTATCTGTAGATGATGTAAAAGAAACAGAACGGGAGAGGCGTGGTCTCTTTGCAGAACAAGAAGGCCCTTCACGATTGTCAACATTCGCTTCTTCTGACTCGGCACTTGATGCACTCTCAACAAAGCTATCATCACTGTCACTGGCAGCTATTTCATCATCACTTTTGTCAAACAATTTCTGAAAAAGTGCGACAGCCTGAGCAGCAGTGAGCCTAACAGGATGCCGACTGCCTGACGCCATAGCAACTCCACTTACGAAATTGAAAACATATCAACAAACGAGGCGCACACACAAAGAAAACAGATGAAATGACAAAGCAAAATGGCTGAAAAGGAAAAGGAAGTATCTGACTGTCGTTATCTGCCGTCATGCAGTTGTATGTCGTTAAATGGCGAAGAAACGCAAGCACAAAGTGACGAACCGTGCCGAACCGCAGTGAGCGGCTCGCCGTCCATTTTGAAAGTCAGCCAAGCCGCTCACTGCGGTTCGTCGGACAGGAAGTGTTAAATTTCTGTTGTCGTCCAGTTCTTTGTTGCTTTTCTATCTACTTCAGGGCTTTCTTCACAAGCTTCATTTATCGAATTTCTCAACTTTGTCCATTGTTCCTCACTATCACCAACGTCTTCCAGAGCACTGAATTTGTTTTGAACATGTACACACACATACACACACACACATTACACACATACACACACACACACACACACATAACACACGCATAGACACACGCATAGACAATTACATACTCGAATACACTCGCAATCAAGCACGCAAACGTGTGCACCCATGCAAATTCCTACACACGTGCGCAACGTCGAGGGAGTCCAGTGGACCTGTTTTATAGTGTACAAACGAAGTCCTCACATCACACTGCTACAACACTTCCATCACGTACAGGTGCAATCCTTCAGGTGTTTGTCTCACAGGAGCCATGTCGCTGTAGTTACACAGCAAATGTGAACAGGACATTATCATCAGCATCTTCCATCTACTGTGACATACAGGCAAGTTTTAGTCATCTGGCACATTTCTTGCAGTCCAACCCCTTGAAGGACATCCAGTATGCTTTTTATGGGATCCAACATTGGACTTCTGATTGGAAGATTCTGGGTTTGGTCTGCGTAGATTTATCCACCTGGTGGGTATAGGATAAACACTTCCAATTTTCATGATCAACATTTTACAGATCTGCCAGCGCATAAACCGTCTTCGTGTGTATACGTACGCAGAACATCAAACATGAACGTTACAGATCCTGTAGACTATGTCAGTGGGTTTCGTCATTGTAGCTTTTATATTTTAATTGCAGAAAATGAAAACGATCTACAAAACCCTGTGAAAATACTAGAAATAAAAAGCAAAGGTAAGGGGTTGGAACTAATCAGCAAGAAGACTGAAGTCATGGTGATCAGTAAAAAAAACATGAAATCCCATCATGCAAAATAACAGCAAACGGCACAACCTTGAGACAGGCTGATAAATTTATATATCTGGGAACGATCATTTCACCAGACGGCAGATGCACATCAGAAATAGCCAGCAGAATCGGCCAAGCCAAAACAGCATTCAAGAAAATAAAAAGCATTCTTACCAACAAACGCTTATCAATTAACATCAGGAAGAGAGTTCTTGAATGTTATATAGAACCGACAATGTTATACGGTTGTGAAGCGTGGACAGTCAACAAGCAAAGCCAGAACAAGATTGAGGCAGCAGAGATGTGGTTTCTAAGAAGAATGTTGAGAGTTCCATGGACAGCAAAGAAAACAAACGGGACAGTCTTGATGGAGGCAGACACAAGAAGATCATTCATAATGAAGATTAGGAAAAGACAGGCAATATTTGTAGGCCATTGTTTTGAGGAAAAGTATAATCGGATCACCTGGTCACAACAGGAAAGCTGGAGGGAAAAAGAGCAGCAGGTAGACCCAGGGAGAAAGTATTGGACGGACTTGCAGAGTGGCTGAAGACAAGGAGGGTGGAAGAGGCGCTCGAGGCAACAAGGGATAGAAACAGATGGAAGGCCATGATCTCCAACGTCATGTGGCAAGGCACTTTATGATGATGATGAGCTTTTATGTTAATCTGACAATACATGGTTTATGATGATGATCAGTGGCTGGCTTGTAGAAACATGAGAACACTCATGCACACCCACCAAAGATGCAGACTGCGCAACAACATAGTCAAATGTGGTCAGCTCACCTAACAGCAAGAGTTCTCCATGCTCCACTAAAAAGTCTATGTGTAATAAGCAATGAATCCAATGACTCCAGAGAATAACACCATATAGGCTGAAAAAACATTAATAAGATGTTATCATTTTAGCGTTTTCTCCCTTAAAGATTAATGTTTCGTTTGTGTTGTTTCAGACCTATAAGTGTGTTTGCCTCTCTTGTCTGTCAGCGTACTTGTTACCATTGCAAGGCAAACAGGCATACTTTCTCCCTCTTGGGACATAGGAGACGCAAGTGTAGTTACTCTGCTTATAGTTACCAGTCATTTATTGATCTGTATAGCTCTTGTCTTTTATACTTTGTGGTGCATTGTGAAGGGAGAAATAAAGTTGGAGAATAACAATCAATGTACTATGTACAATTTATTGCTGTTGTGCTTCAACACTAATGTGCACTTGTGTGTGTGTGTGTGTGTGTGTGTGTGTGTGTGTGTGTGCGTGCATGTGTGCGTGTGTGTGTGTTTGTGTGTGTGCCTGTGTGCATGTGTGTGTGTGTCTGTGAATGTGTGAAGTGTTTGTGAGAGTGTGTGTGAGTGAGTGAATGAGTCAGTGTGTGTGTGTGTGTGTGTGTGTGCGTATGTGTGTGTGTGTGTGTTTGTGTGTGTATGTGCGCGTTTTATAATATGTGTGTGTGTGTGTGTGAGAGAGAGAGAGAGAGAGTGTGTGTATGTGTATGTGTGTGTGTGTGTTTGTGTGTGTGTGTTTTGATATGTGTATGTGCGTGTGTATGTCTGCATATGCTAGTCAGAGATTCATTCAGAATCTGAAAACAAACAAAACAAGAAAACATCTAATAAATCACTAGCATGGTTGAAATACTGGCACCATTAATTGTTTCACGCAGAAAATACACGCCTGTGATTTATGATACGTGCTCACGAATCTGATACACACACAGTAAAAACAGCAATAGATTATCACCTATAATCATGGATCAGTCTGTATATAAAGACAAACGTGGGGCCAGTAAAGGAAGGCTGAAAAATGTCTGTATGCTGCAGTGACAATAGACTCTCATTGTGTATTGTATACTAACCACTACACGTTAAGGATCACCACACAACCAGTCTACGTTTGACTCTGAAGATAGGCAATAAGTAGCGTTAAAGAAAATGTCTTTGATTCAATCATGTAATAAAGAATACACTGTCTGCGTTATGTGAACTCTAAGATAAAGATAATATATAATAGGAATCGCCAATTGTTGTGGGACTGTGACTCCAGGGTAAGTGTTGAAAACGGTCAGAGTTGAGAGTGCTATGGGTTCCGTGGGAAAACTGGTACCACACTGTCGAGTTTCATCTACGTTACAGATGCGTCACTGAAGGTATAGGTCAAATTTTCTGATTAACACTGCAGGTGTCTGTATGTCTTGGGCCTGGTTGACATTGGGATATATTGTGACAGGAAGCGTAGCTTTAAATTATCATCCCCCAATGTCATGTATCGTAACTTTTAAAGACAAATTGCCCAGACTCTGTGCCAATACAATGCCATAGACTGGAATAACAACAACAAGAACAATTAGAAAACGATATAAAAAAACCTTGCAGAGTTATTCCATTCTAATACCATGACCTCCAGGCATTCACAACTTTCCCAAACTCCAACCTTTTTGAACCCGAAATTGTTCTAGGAAAACTCACATTTTCAAGGAGCAGAAACATTTGTGTTATAAAGATTTTAATTAAGTCAGACGTTCTGTTGCTAATTTTTATCAGATGAGCATCTGAGTCACCCAACTTAAGGTCGTCAGTGGACATGATCGAATGCTCAAGAAGGAAATCGGTGATCTCAAGATAAACACAATAAGAACTTATTCTTGCAATAAGAGATCGCCCAAACAGAGCAGAAGACACTCTGGACAGAACTGGATACTAGAAAGTCCTCAGAGAAGAAGTTCCGACAAGCAAGTGTTTTGGTTCTGAACTTCGTACACTCTAAGGGGGACAGGCTGTGTCCAGATCATGAATCCTGATGCCTTTCTACCGTGGCCAATTTTTTTTCTCCATTTTGGTTCGAACCAGTGCCTCCAAGGTGTTCAGGTGCCTCAGCTTTGTGAGGAATGCCTTTACCACTTAGCTATTGGACGCCTGCTGCACATAGGGAAAAGTGAAACATAATGAAGTTCATTTTTGTTCCATTTCAGCCAGATCCAGCTGAAACATATTTTTCAGCTCCTTCTGTCATTATCTTTTCTGCTCTGGTCCTCTCATTCCTGGAAATTCAGTTATTTCATGAGATCACAGGCAGATGTGCCTAACAGCCCCCTTGCTCCAACCTTTATGGCAACGTCGTTGGCTTGGATTTCCTTGAATTGCTGGGTACATTAGAATACTTTTCATTTGTAGAAATGGTTTCCTCCATTTTATTTTCATACGACACAGTGAGTTTGATCTGAATCATTGGTCTTGATGAAGGATACAAAAAAACTATAACTGGTTTCACACCACTCCTGCCAATCATTTTTGGGTTGGCTTGTTGTTTGTTTGTTTTCTTTATTTTTTCATTCTGGAAAAAAAAGTGCTGTGCATTCTTAGTCATCCTGTCCATCCAGTGAACCCTGACTCAATGCTCCAGATGTCACAGCTTTTCCAAGACACAGTTTGCTGTTTTCTGTTGTATGAAACATTACCAGAAGTTTTGGTGGCGTGATTTCTCCCCTGACACTACTGATCATTTGTGCGATCTCTTAAAGTACTTGGTTATGACTGGATGTGTACCTCCCTCGGGTTAGCTCTACTTTGCAAGAGCTCCGCACAAGTCCCACCATTTGTTTGCTATAGCAAAATGAGCACTCAGGGTCATTTGATCTCACCCATTTCACCAGATTTATATCCAGGGCAGGAGGCCATATCTGGAATCTGACGATGTAACTGATCCTGAAAGAGGCCCTATGCCACATGTCATTCCAGCTGAGATTTCATTGGGGTGTATTTTTTCTAACGTTATCCACTGCCGCTGTTGACCTTGCTGGACTGCCTTCTGAATTGTTTTGACATCCCTCTTCTTTCTTGATTTCTTGTATTACCATGCCTGTGTTTGATTTGTTTGCTTGCTTTTGACCGCCATTCCATTTTAATTGATCCTGTTCCATGCCTTTTGACCGCCATTCCATTTTAATTGATCCTGTTCCATGCCTTTTGACCGCCATTCCATTTTAATTGATCCTGTTCCATGCCTTTTGACCGCCATTCCATTTTAATTGATCCTGTTCCATGCCTTTTGACCGCCATTCCATTTTAATTGATCCTGTTCCATGCCTTTTGACCGCCATTCCATTTTAATTGATCCTGTTCCATGCCTTTTGACCGCCATTCCATTTTAATTGATCCTGTTCCATGCCTTTTGACCGCCATTCCATTTTAATTGATCCTGTTCCATGCCTTTTGACCGCCATTCCATTTTAATTGATCCTGTTCCATGCCTTTTGACCGCCATTCCATTTTAATTGATCCTGTTCCATGCCTTTTGACCACCATTCCATTTTAATTGATCCTGTTCCATGCCTTTTGACCGCCATTCCATTTTAATTGATCCTGTTCCATGCCTTTTGACCGCCATTCCATTTTAATTTATCCTGTTCCATGCCTAGTGGTTTATACGTGTCCTATCCTATTTCTGACTGTGTTGGCAATCATGGCCCTCAGTGCCAATCATGGCCCTCCGTGCCAATCATGGCCCTCCGTGCCAATCATGGCTCCGTGCCAATCTATCCTTTGTCACTGCAGATACATCTCCCACCTTCTCTGTCTTCATCCACTCTGCAAGTCCATCCAATTCTTTTTCCTGGGTCTACCTGATACTCATTTTCCCTCCAGCTTTCCTCTTGTGACTGGGTGCTCCAATTTCTCACGCCTCATAAAATGTCATATAAATGCTACCTATTTTCCTAATTGTCTTGTTGCTTCTGTATTTGCCTAAGGACCATTTATTTGCGTCATTTACTTTTCTTTTATTTTCGCTGGCCATGATATGTGGATGATAGTGGTTTCCCGTTGCCTTACACTGGTTTCTGTACAGACTCTCCACAGCCTTTGTTGTTCTCACGACTACCCATGAGGCAATAGGGGTGATTTTCTGTCAGGACAAGGCAGTGGTGATTTTCTGTTAGGGTTCACTCCCTTAGTCTTGGTCTGTCCTGAGACAACCACAAAGCAGTGATGGTATTTACCCACAGCTGAGGGTCTGGTTCGTGGGTACCAGGGCATGGCCACACGCCAGTAGGTATGCATGCCAAACATCTGGGGGCCAGACTTCATCTGAGTCCCTCTAGGATTTATCCTGTGTCGGTGAGGTGCTCAGTCACCTTGCGTCACCCTACGGAGGCATAACGTAGGGTTTGCTGATGGAGGGACTATGTACTGACAGAGAGACATTTACACACTCTGCTCTCCTTTTCACAGAACTGCAAGCATGGGCCCAGGCTGAAAGCGAGAGGTGACAAGAATACAGGCACTAGCCAACATACTGGATGCTTCGCTTCAGGCATTATGAACATTACTTGTTAGAAATGTCTGATCCAACATTGTAGCTTTTGAGCGCTTCACTGAAGACACATGTGGTCTGACGACAGGAAGTGCATAGTCACAGTTTACCAATGATCGTTAAAGTGGGTGATCAGAGCTGCAAAAAACCGTTTTCACACACACACACACACACACACACACACACACACACACACACACACACACACACACACACACACACACACAACACACTCACACACGTACACGCACACACACACACACACATAAACATACACACATGGACAAACACTTTTCTCCATTTAATTGTAAATAATTTCCCTTCTAAAAAATAGGGAGTGGGTGGAGGGGCATCAATAATGAGACAACCGTTGTACGTGTTTAGGACCATGGATAGGAGAAACGTAACACACTGGATCTTGACTATATCCACTATCGCAACTGGTGAGTTATAAACGAAACAAGACTTTACTGATTTTGACTTGATGCCATTAGTCGAAATCACGATGTGGATAGATTTACTGTATACGCCATTAACAGTTATACTGGGTGTGTTTGGCAACGTGATGACTCTCATCCTTGTTCATCGATTTCAAACCAACCGTTCCTCGTTGGATCGTTATTTCGTCTGTCTAGCTGTGTCTGATCTCTGTTTCATTGCCTTGGTACCACTTCAGGGCTTCATTATGACAGTGACTGAGTTCGACTTGATGAACCTTCATAGTGTTACGTGCAAAACTGGCACTTTTATCAGACACGTGACCGTTGCCTGCTCTACCTGGCTTGTGGCGGCAATGGTGGCACACAGGGCTATGTCTGTGGTGTGGCCACATCGTGTCAACGTGATGTGTACAGCAAAGACATCCTGGGGTATCATTGTGGGTATTGTCATCTTTCTCAGCTTGGCTTGCTCCCCTTTTCTTTATGGAACTGAACTTTCAGATGGGATTTGTGGAAGAAAAGATAACTACGCTGAATTTGAAGATAAAGTTTGGTCCCCAATTGACCTTCTTCTGACTAGTGCAGTGCCTTTCATCTGTCTGATGATCAGCAACATCGTGCTTGTGGTGAAGTTAAGAACGTCAGTGAAGGAAGCTGGTGACCAGTTTGCAGCCACAGACAGACAGCAGAGTGAGAGAAAGAGAGAAGTGAACTCCATCACTCTCACAGCTCTTGTTGTGTCTGTCTCCTTTATTGTATTTACTGTACCTTATGATGTCTGCATGCTGATAAGGAAATCATCTGATGACGGCCCTAAATCAATTGAGCATGAAATAGTTCTGGAATATATAGAGTTTTGCACTTCATGTCTCGACCTCTTAAATTATTCCGCTAACTTTTATCTGTACTGCCTGACAGGCCAGAGGTTTAGAAAGTAATTCCTAAAACTCATCAATTGTATATTTTCCTGCATCAGATTTAAAAGAACATAAACTAATTATGAATTCTATATCATTGTTGACCAGTTGTCTGACTGTACATTCATCCAGACCATGGTTAAACACAGTACTTTTCAACACCTCTTATGGCACAACTTTATGACCAACAGCAGCAACAACAAAATAGACCTGTCCACCGTAGCCAGGGCAAGGCATTAAAGTCCACTCCCGTGGCAACCACAGGCCACATAGCCTATGTTTACATTTGATAAATGGGTCTGATCTGAATTTGTTACTGACTGGATATAGATCAACATGTGAAATATGTAACAAAACTGTATTAGACTTGGCATATCTGATTTGCCTAGTCGTCGGTAAAGATACAAAGCGTTTGATAATGACGATTTGATATCCCCTTGATGCATAGAATCCAGTGAAGGGAGGACCGATCAAGGTATGTTAAACAGTCCTTGCAGTAGAACACTTTATATACTTTCCGCGTCGTATAATGGTTTCAGTGATTTGTGTGTTCCCATAACAGTTCATGGTAAGATTTTAAATAACAGTTTTATTTCACTCTTCTGTTTATTTAAACACACACATAGGACAAATGAGGACCAATATTAGTCACTGAATTCACATCCTTTATCTACTTTTAATGTTCACTGTTCATTCTCCCTTTACTTAAGATATAATCACAGGTGCTGTCTTTAAGAAAACCATCACTTACACCAAGAAAGACCACAGTGGAAAAGTTAACATTGAACGTGAAATTCAAATATTTTTGCGTTAGTTTCAGGCATTCCAAATGTGTTTTGGTTCTCAACGAAAACAACGTTGACTATTATCTCTTTTTTTATTTCACTATTTACATGACACGGTGTTAATTACATCTTTGGCTAGTTTCCTAGGGACAATATGCATCTGAAGGCATATTGAGAATGTTGTCATGAAATCTCTGTATTGATGTATACGTCTTCTGTACACATGCAACAATAGTCACGCACTTTTCACTGATCATATAGAACATCATAATACACTATATAGAATATCATAATACACATTGGTCCCATTTTTAAATATGTTTAAGGGACCAATAATATCATGAGTAAAATCATCTTCAGTAACAGTTTTAGTATTTTTTATTTTCAATGTATTTTTAATCAGCTGTGAATAACTATGGACATTTGACAGATTAATTTTATTAATACAATCCTCCTATCAGGAGAATTATGATTATAGAATTAATCTGCCAAATTTTAGCCAGGTTTGAAAAAAATTAATATCCTTATACTTGTCATTAAAACTAATTTGTACACTCATGTATATGTACAGTGAACCAATTTCCTTGTATCTTAGATTTCAGAACAATTTCGATATGTCGATTGCAGACAGTCTAAGAAAATTTTAGTCCATAAGAAAACTGCCTTTTGTTTGTTTATTTTCTGCGTTCATGAATAATCCAGTAAAACAATTTCCACTTGTATTAACAATTAAAAATGTGTTTGTCGAATGACATTCAAATCATATTGTGAATTAGTTGACCTTCGTCAACAAACCAAGGAATTTTATGTTCAGCTCTGTTCATATGTATTCCTTTGATAGGAAATAAAAGGAAACACCACTCTGGTTTAATTTGAGACTATCAAATTAACAATTATGTTTTGGATTTACTTTTAGCATACTCCCTACTTTAGACGAAACTGTTCATTGTTTAACTGAAAACAAATCCATACAGACACCTTGTCTGATATATCAAAAGCAGCAACAACAAAAGCTATGCATTCAGTTGTTCTGTTTAGGTAATCTATACCAATATTGTCTGATCACTGATATCTTTAATTTTCACGTCCATGTTCTGAAGATACAGGGTCAATCCCACCACCCAGTCGCACACAATTTTGTCAGAATTCAGATGTCCGAATGATTAATGACAAATCTGCAATGTAAACTTTACCCATCAAAGTATGGTGAATAGTTCCTTACCCCCAAAGGATTACTAGGCACTTCTTCTCAATAACAGGATAGTTCTGCGCAGCTCCGGATAGCTTCTTGCTTGGGTAGCAACCAGGATGCATCACCTCGGTATTTAGGTACTGGATGGATCAGGATGGTGTACAATAAGATTGTGGGACAGGAGATTACGAACACAATGGCATGCCTTCTTTTGAGGATTTTCCCTTTCTGCTTTGTTGACTTTCCTTTCTTCAGATGGTCAGTCAGTCGTGCAGAAAATGCGACAAAGTTAAGAAATATCGTCAGCTGAGGAGAGGGAGAGAGAAAGAGAGAGAGAGAGAGAGAGAGAGAGAGAGAGAGAGAGAGAGAGGAGAGAGAGAGAGGAGAGAGAGAAGGGGGGGGGGGGCAAAGAAAGAAGAGCATTTAAAAAAATTGTTCGCACTTTATAATACCACTCTGGTTTAGTTTGAGACTATCAAATTAACAATTATGTTTTGGATTTACTTTTAGCATACTCCCTACTATAGACGAAACTGTTCATTTTTTAACTGAAAACAAATCCATACAGACACCTTGTCTGATATATCAAAAGCAGCAACAACAAAAGTCATGCATTCAGTTGTTCTGTTTAAGTAATCTATATCAATATTTACACACACACACACACACACACACACACACACACACACACACACACACACACACACACACGCCTGCACATACATCCATACACTTGTCCACGCATGCGTAAACATATCCGTATGCACACACAAAACATACATACCGCATGAAAGATACTGCCTCTCTCCCTCTCTCTCTCTCTCTCTCTCTCTCTCTCTCTCTCTCTCTCTCTCTCTCTCTCTCTCTCTCTCTCTCTCTCTCTCTCCGTCCCTCATTCACTTGCACACACGCACACACACACACTCTCTCTCTGTCTCTGTGTCTCTCTCTGTCTGTCTGTCTCTCTCTCTCCCCCTCTCTCTCTTCCCCAAAGTTATTTATTTTTTGTGACTGTTCTGTCTTCTCTATGTATGTGGATGACTTTATTCTTCACATACAAGAACAATGTAAACTCGTTGCGAATACTTGTGACCACACAGTCCAGTCTCATTCGTTGTACTGATTCGTCATGGAAAGTATCGCTCAAATTTCCTGATCAACGTTACAAGTGTCTGATTTTCTCGGGCCTGTATGACGCCATAATATATTATGTAGTAGGCACAGAGTACAGCCCAGACTCGTGGTTTCAATCCTTGTTGGAACTCCGTATCATCATGACCATCATCTCCTTTATCATGAAATCGTCCATAATTATAGCATCGTGAAATTTGTCTCGAATTCTCTGGCCCTTCAAGCCCTATTCTTGGTGTGACATTAGTCTTGATTGTCTTTACCTCTTCCTTGCCTGAGATGCATGGATTCTCTGGTGTCGGTGGTTCATGGACTCTGTCATTGGAGCACTGAAGTGAGAGTGTACTTATTGGGTGCAGGTCTCTCATTAGGTCTGGTTCCACGACTGAGCAGTTACTCTCATTATTAGTTACTTTAGTAGAAAATGTCCTGAATAAGCTTGATCAGAACAAGCACACTAAAACTTCACTGAATTGATCCAGGAGCAGTACAGAGTCTTCTCCGGTGCGTGTACCCATGGCAGTTTGCCGTCTCTGGTTCTCGTGGACCTGTTGGCACTGGGACTGCAACTCAACTGGGGGTGATGTGTGTTGTGAAGCCAGAATGAGCAGTGTGTGGTCAACGCCATTGAAGTGGTGTCTAAAATATTTAATGGAGCTTTTCTCTAATAACAGAATGATTTATACAAGCAACGCTACATTAAACGAATTATTTAAATCACTTTAAGTCGCTTTTGACAATTCAAAAGAGGGATTATTTCGTATTACACCAGATGGATTGTGTGTGTGGTATGTGTGTGTGTGTATGTGTGTGTGTGTGTGTGTGAGTGTGTCTGTGTGTGCGTGTGCGCACGCGCGCGCGTGTGTGTGCGTGTGCGTGTGTGCGTGTGTGTCTGTGTGTCTGTCTGTCCATCCGTCTGTCTGTCTGTCTATCCGTCTGTCTGTCTGTCTATCCGCCTGTCTGTCTGTCTGTGTTTCCAAAATGGTAATCGTAATTCTGTTTGTCTATCCATCCGTCTGTCTGTCTGTCTGTGTTTCCAAAATAGTAATCGTAATCGTGTTACTTATAATCCAAACCAAACACTAAAACCACATCGCCATCAGCACTTCTGTTTCAACAACTACAAGTCTAATAAAAAAAAATAGAAACTACGCACATGATTAACCTTTCAAGTCTAGAGTGCATTTAAGCATTCCGTTAAGAACCTTGTACACTTGTGCAGATGGGTTAGTTTTTAAGCATACAGTTTAAGAACCTTATACAACTGTGCAGATGGTGCAGTCCTTAAGCATTCCGTTAAGAACCTTGTACAACTGTGCAGATGGGTTTGTTTTTAAGCATACAGTTTAAGAACCTTATACAACTGTGCAGATGGTGCAGTCCTTAAGCATTCCATTAAGAACCTTGTACAAATGTGCAGATGGCTGAATCCTTAGGCACTCCATTAACCCTTAGACTCCCGCACCCTATCTACCAATTGCAAAAGCTTCACCCTTTGATTCCCTCACCCTATCCACCAGTTTCCTGCAGGGTTACGTTTTCCTTTGCTGGCATGAATGACAATGCAGGATGCTGGTGGACAGATGCAGGAGTCAAAGGGTTAAGAACCTTGTACAACCATACAGATGGCTCAGTCCATATCCATCCTGTTGGCCAGGGCTGTTTTGTTCTTGATCAAAGAATTGATGTGCAGTAGTCTGTGTTCTACAGAGCGGATATCCAGACACTTTCTGTCGTCCTCGTCGTCCTCTGTTTGAAGCTGTAGATGACTTATGCACATGGCAGCTTCTTCTTCAGATACCACACTTCAGCTTGTTGATCAACCGGTACAACTGAAGGAACAGCTTCCGGATGTCCTTTAGGACACGTAACTCTGTGTGAAGGTCCAGGGCTCTGCTAATCATCTGCCTTTCGTAGTGAAGGACTTTAGTTTAGTTTAGTTTAGTTTAGTTTATAGTTTTAGTTTAGTTTAGTTTAGTTTAGTTTAGTTTAGTTTAGTTTAGTTTAGTTTAGTTTAGTTTAGTTTAGTTTAGTTTAGTTTAGTTTAGTTTAGTTTAGTTTAGTTTAGTTTTAGTTTAGTTTAGTTTAATTTAGTTATAATAATAATAATTACAATATTTATATAGCGCAAAATCTTGATAAAATCAAATCTAAGCGCTGAAACAGACACACACACACGCACGCACGCACACACACGCACGCACGTACACACACACACACGCACGCGCGCGCACACACACACACACGCACATGGCTATAAATGGGGAGAAAGAATAAAAGCAATGGAAAATTATAGAGAGCATATTATATACAATTATATATTACAATGTGATTCCCCTCCAAGTGGAGACAGGCTGCAGAGGGGATTGAGTGAGGTCAGGATTTTATGCAGAGGAGAAAAGGTGAGTTTTGAGAGCAGACTTGAAGGAGACAAAAGTAGGTTGCTGACGGACAGAGAGAGGAAGTTTGTTCCAGGAGAGCAGACCAGAAACAGAGAAGGCTCGTGGACCATAGGTATTGAGCTCAGTGCGTAGAAAGCGAAAAGTCAGAGGATCGGAGGCAGAGCGGAGGGTACGTGAGGGAACATAGATCTCAAGTAGGCTTGACAGGTAATCGGGGGCTGCGTTATTGAGGCTTTTGTAGCACATTGTGTCTAGTTTGTACGTATGCGCTTTGATACAGGGAGCCAGTGAAGTTGTGCCAGGAGAGGAGATATGTGGTCAGCTTTTTTCTTTTTGAGTACAAGGCGTGCAGCATTGTTTTGAATGCGCTGTAGGATGTGAATGGTGGAGGCAGGAAGACCAGACAGGAGTGAATTGCAATAGTCAATGCGAGATATTATGAAGGAGAGAACGAGTTTTGCAGTTGTTTCCACAGAGAGATACTTCCTGATCAGGCTTATAGTTTAGTTTTAGGTTTAGGTTTAGGTTTAGGTTTAGTTTTAGGTTTAGGTTTAGGTTTAGGTTTAGGTTCAGTTCAGTTCAGTTCAGTTCAGTTCAGTTTAGTTTAGTTTAGCAATAGGGACATAACACATTAGCCGTTTGGCTATTTCAAGTCCCATCATTTTTCTTTTTCTTTTCTAACACACGTAGCCAAGGTTTGTCGTACACCCAGTTTTTAAGTATTTAAGTTCAATGTATTGTTTCCAATGGTCAAGCTGGTTTTTAAACGAGTTTGTGTTTTGTGCTCTTTTAATTTTGTTTGGTAATTTATTCCATACATGTGCAATTCTATTTGTAAAATAAAACTTTCTAATGTTAGTCTTGCAATATTCTAAAAATATTTTATCAGTATTATTTCTTGTTTTGTCATGATTTGTCAGTTTAAAAAAATGTGTTCTACCTACATCATCTATATTGTTAAAAATCTTCAACTTTGGATCAGATCTCCCCTCATTCTTCTTGTTTTAAACTGGGTAAATTGAGTAATTCAAATCTTTCTCTATATGAATAATTTTGAAAACCATGAATTAATTTAGTAGCTTTTTTTGTATCTTCTCTATCAATGCTGACTGTCTTTTAAGACGTGGAAACCAAATAGTATTACCACACGCCAAATGAGGCCTCACTAAGCAAGGGCTTCTTCTCGTTTTTCGAGAATGGCTATCCTGAGATGATACACAAACAATACTGAAAAATTCATATTCTGGCTTTCCTTGTGGTTGCTGTGGTTGTGGTGGTGGCTGCTGCTGATGTTGTTGTAATTGTTGTTGCTGTTGTTGTTGTTGCTGTTCATCACCGTCATCCTCTTCTTCTTCTTCAAGTGCATTTTGTTGTTGTAGTTGTTGTTGTCGTTGCTGCTGTTCACGATGTTCATGTAGTTCCTGATGTTGATAATGTCCATGATGATTATGTTCTTGTTCAGGTTGCTCTTCTTCTTGTCCTTGTCGTCGTCGTCGTTCATAATATTGATCTTATTCATCATCTCCTATTTCGTCTCGTCGTCGTAGTCGCCCATGTTCTGGTTGCTGCATTTCTTGTTGTTCTTTTTGTTATTGTTGATGATAATATTGTTGTTGTTACAGTTGTTGATTGTTGTGGCTGCTCAAATCGTTGTTCTTGTTATTGTTATTGATGCTGTTGTTTACAGCTCTTTTTAATGATGCTGTTGTTGTCGTTGTGCAGTATTTGTAATGTTGTCGTTGTTGTTGCTGTTCTGTTGTTGCTGATGGATGCTATTGGTGTTGTTGATGCAACAGTTCTTGCTGTTGCTGCTGCTGCTGTTGTTGCAGAAGTTGTTGCTGTTGATGATGTTATTGCTGTTGTTGATGATGTTTCGTCCTTTCTGTGGCTACATTCGATTCAAACAATGTGGTAGATGAAAATGGTGACAGTCTCTTCAGAATGGTGACAGTCTCTTCAGAATGGTGACAGTCTCTTCAGAATGGTGACAGTCTCTTCAGAATGGTGTCAATCTCTTCAGAATGGTGTCAATCTCTTCAGAATGGTGACTGTCGCTTCAGAATGGTGACAGTCTCTTCAGAATTGCAGCAATCTCTTCAGAATGGTGTCAATCTCTTCAGAATGGTGACAATCTCTTCAGAATGGTGACAGTCTTGTCAGAATTGTAGCAATCTCTTCAGAATGGTGACAGTCTATTCATTAAGATGACAGTGTCTTCAGAATGGTGGCAATCTCTTCAGAATGGTGACAGTCTCTTCAGAATTGTAGCAATCTCTTTAGAATGGTGACAGTCTCTTCAAAAAGGTGACAGTCTCTTCAGAAAGGTGACAGTCTCTTCAGAATTGTAGCAATCTCTTCAGAATGGTTACAGGCGCTTCAGAATGGTGACAGTGTCTTCGGAATGGTGACAGTCTCTTCAGAATTGTAACAATCTCTTCAGAGTGGTGACAGTTTCTTCAGAGTGGTGACAGTCTCTTCAGAATGGTGACAGTCTCTTCAGAACGGTGACAGTCTCTTCAGAACGGTGACAGTCTCTTCAGAGTGGTGACAGTCTCTTCAGAGTGGCGACAGTCTCTTCAGAATTGAAGCAATCTCTTCAGAGTGGTGACAGTCTCTTCAGAGTGGCGACAGTCTCTTCAGAATTGAAGCAATCTCTTCAGAGTGGTGACAGTCTCTTCAAAAAGGTGACAATCTCTTCAGAGTGGTGACAGTGTCTTCAGCATGGTGGCAGTGTCTATTTCAAAATTGACTTGTCAGTGTCCGGTGTACCCTGTCACGTGATTATAACAGTTCACATACCAAAACACAGTTCATGACCCATAAACCGTGAAATACATGTCACTGTGTATCTCCCGGGAACGAAGGAGAAAGAAAACAAGATCGTCAAGCCATATAGATAATCTATATTTTCGAGATTTTTTGTTGTTTCGAAAGTTCTAATGATAAACTCTATTTTAGAGATTTTTTTAAAACTGTTGTTTCATACGATAACAGTCTTAAGTATTAACTGATCTTAAACAAACATTTTAGCGTTATACGAACAAGTCTACCAAACATACGACAAAAACTTGATTTAAATGAGTTTCTATGTCATCCAAGAATTACTCTTTTTTCTACTTTTTTGTATTTACTGCCTGATAGTCCGTGCAGTATTGTTGTGTCACAACCCTCACTCCCATCACTCTTGTTCTCCAACTCCAAGACACCTCCAACCCCACCACAACACTGAAGTCACCATGACAGCAGAGCATGAATGGCCGCAGAATATAGGACAGTTTTTTTTTTACGATGCCAAGATGTTTAGAATGAGGATAATAAAGATGATGAATTGGACTTCCACACACATACTCACTTACAATCACACACACACACACACACACACACACACACACACACACACACACACACACACACACACACACACACACACTCACACACACACGCACACGCACACACAGATGCACACACACACACACGAGTGCACGCACACACACATACACACATACAAGCACACACAACACACACACGCACACACACAAAAATAATAATAATAATAATAATTACAATATTTATATAGCGCAAAATCTTGATAAAATCAAATCTAAACGCTGAAGCAGACACACACGCAGGCACGCACGCTCGCACACACACGCACGCACACATACAGACACACACACACACACACACACACACACACACCCACTCACATGCATGGCTATAAATGGGGAGAAAGAATAAAAGCAATAAAAGCAAGAATAAAAGCAATGGAAAATTATAGAGAGCATAGCATACAATTATATATTATAACCATGTGATTCCCTCCGAGCGGAGACAGGCTGCAGAGGGGAGGGTTGAGTGAGGTTAGGATTTTATGCAGGAGAGAAAAGGTGAGTTTTGAGAGCGGACTTGAAGGAGACAAAAGTAGGTTGCTGACGGACTGAGAGAGGAAGTTTGTTCCAGGAGAGTGGACCAGAAACAGAGAAGGCTCGTGGACCATAGGTATTGAGCTTAGTGCGTGGAAAGCGAAGAGTCAGAGGATCAGAGGCAGAGCAGAGGGTACGTGAGGGAACATAGATCTCAAGTAGGTAATCGGGGGCTGCGTTATTGAGGCTTTTGTAGCACATGGTGTCTAGTTTGTACTGTATGCGCTTTGATACAGGGAGCCAGTGAAGTTGTGCCAGGAGAGGAGATATGTGGTCAGCTTTTTTCTTTTTGAGTACAAGGCGTGCAGCATTGTTTTGAATGCGCTGTAGGATGTGAATGGTGGAGGCAGGAAGACCAGACAGGAGTGAATTGCAATAGTCAATGCGAGACATTATGAAGGAGAGAACGAGTTTTGCAGTTGTTTCGACAGAGAGATACTTCCTGATCAGCTTTATACGATGGAGATGATAGTAGCAGGATCTGGCAGTTTGAGAAACAAAGTTGTTCATGGAGAGGGTAGAGTCAATGCAGACACCAAGGTTTTTAGCTGAATCAGAAATTGGGACTGATGTGTTACATAATGGGAGAGAAAGAGGAGGCAGCTGAGAAAGTTTCTGACGGGTGCCAATGAGGATAGCTTCTGTTTTGTCGTCATTAAGCTGAAGTCTATTGTGTGTCATCCAGTTCTTAATGTCCGAGTAACACTCAGTGGTGCGAGTCAACAGGCGCTGTATATTATCAGGTGAGTCACTGTCTTGAAGTTGGGTGTCATCAGCATAGAAGTGGTGTTTTATAGAATCGGAGTTGGTGATGGTGGACAGGGGGGAGGTGTAAAGAGTGAAAAGAACAGGGCCAAGGACAGATCCTTGTGGAACACCACAGGTCAGGTATGCAGGTTGAGAGTAAGTGCCATTGATGAGAACGGTTTGTTTTCTGTTTGATAGGTATGAAGTGAACCAAGACAGAGCAATGTCAGAGATGCCAAAAGTATGATGAAGTCTAGAAAGGAGAATACCATGATCAATGGTATCAAAGGCTGCAGACAGATCAAGGAGTGTGAGGAGAGAGACTTTGCCAGTATCAGTTGCAAGGAGGAGATTGTTGAGAATGTGTAGTAGGGCAGTTTCAGTGCTATGGCACTGGCGGTAGGCTGACTGGAAAGGATTGAGGAGATTGTTGGCAGACAGGTGAGAGTTCAGCTGGTTGAGGACGACTTTTTCAAGGAGTTTTGACAAGAAAGAGAGATTAGAGATAGGCCGGTAATTTTTCAGTTCATTTGGATCTAAATTGTGTTTCTTGAGGAGAGGGTGAACAATAGCAGACTTGAAAGAATCTGGGACAGTTCCAGTTTGAAGAGAAGTGTTGATGATGTCAGTGATGAATGGGAGGAGAGTAGGGAGACAGACGGCGTAGACAGAACCTGGAAGAGGATCCAGTTCGCAGGTTTTGAACGACATGGATCTGATTGTGTTGAGAATTTCTTCTTGTGAGACTGGGGTAAAAGTAGTAAGAGGTGTGCCAGAGAAGGAAGGGTCAGGTGGGCATGGTTGACGCTTGCAAACGTCTTTGTATCTCAGCTGTGGGCGGCCAATGTTTCTCTGCCCTGTGGCAAGCTCACCATAAAGGATGTCTTTTGGGATGCGACCATCTTCCATGCGGCGAACGTGGCCCAACCAGCGCAGCCGACGCTGTCTCAGCATGGTATGCATGGTTGGGAGGCCAGCATATACATACACACACATATACACACGTACGCACACACGCAAAACATACAACACACACATACACATACACATACAACACAACACACGCACACACAACACACACACAACAAACAACACACACACACAACACACACACACACGCACACACAACACACATACAGCACAACCACAAACACACACACACACACACACACACACATACACACACACACACACACACACACACACAGACACACGCAAACACACGCACAACTGCATACACACATACACGAACACACACACATACATACACACACAGATACACACACGCACACACACAACACACACTCACTCACACACACACACACACACACACACACATCCTCCCTCATCAGATGGGTGACACACTAAAGGACAACTACACAGACTGACTGCATTCAACAGGAATTTTATTTCATTGTGCACTATAAGTGACTCCACTTTGAGGACAACAGATCATCCACATTGACAGATGTCTCAAACACGTGCGCGCACGCGCGCGCACACACACACACACACACGCACACTCACACTCTCACACACACACACACACACACATTCCAAACATCACTGATCTAGGAACACACACACCGAGAGAGAGAGAGAGAGAGAGAGAGAGAGAGAGAGAGAGAGAGAGAGAGAGAGAGAGAGAAAGAAATAGACAGAGAGAAAGTAATAGACAGAGAGAGAGAGAGAGAGAGAGAGAGAGAGAGAGAGAGAGACAGACAGACAGACAGACAGAGAGAGAGAATAAGAACAAAGACGAATTGAATTTACGAGGGTGTGAAATGATGCACAGAACTCACCTGTACTGTAGGCCTCCTTCGGTCATGACTGACCATGGACAAAGTACATCCGTTCTAATGTCTAGATGGGCTGTCTGCTTGGTCCAAGCAGCGTCGCCTGTGACTGTACAAACCAATGCGAGAGAGGCAGTCTCTGTCGCAGCGGTCGCATGTGTATGCTGATGCTGGTCTGTTGGCTGTCATCCCTTTTCTGCGAACTCGCTTTTCTGCTGCAGCAGCTGACAGTTTGTCCTCACCAATCCGCAGCTGTTTCTTGAGAGTAGTTCTCCAGCTGTTGTGGTCGTCTGCGAGGTCCTCCCAGGACTCAGTGTTGATCTCAAGCGCCTTCATGTCACGCTTGCAAACGTCTTTGTATCTCAGCTGTGGGCGGCCAATGTTTCTCTGCTCTGTGGCAAGCTCACCATAAAGGATGTCTTTTGGGATGCGACCATCTTCCATGCGGCGAACGTGGCCCAACCAGCGCAGTCGACGCTGTCTCAGCATGGTATGCATGGTTGGGAGGCCAGCGCAGGTTAGGACTTCGGTGTTGGTCACCTTGTCTTGCCAGGAAATGCCAAGTATGCGCCGTAGGCTTCTCAGGTGGAAGGTATTGAGCCTTTTCTCCTGATGAGCATGCGTGGTCCATGCCTCTCTGCCATACAGCAAGGTGCTGAGGACACAGGCGTTGTATACAGCCATCTTTGTCTTTGTGGTCAGCTTGGGATTTGTCCACACCCTTTGTGTGAGGCGGGCTAGTGTTGTGGCTGCCTTCCCGATCCTCTTGTCGATCTCTGTGTCAAGGGAGAGGTTATCGGTGATGGTGGACCCAAGATATGTGAATTGATGGATGGCTTCAAGCTTGTAGTCATCAATGGTGATGGCTGGTGGAGATGGCGTGTCTTGGCCCAGGATGTTTGTCTTCTTAAGACTGATGGTCAAACCAAAATCTTTGCAAGCCTGGGAGAAGCGGTCCATTAGTGACTGCAAGTCCCGTTGAGTATGGGTCACAACTGCGGCATCGTCGGCAAATAGCATGTCTCTGATGAGGGCTTCACAGACCTTTGTCCTTGCTCTGAGGCGGGCGAGGTTGAAGAGCCTGCCATCTGATCTGGTTCGCAAGTGGATCCCTTCTTGCGCTGTGCTGAACGCATGCCTCAGGAGGAGAGCGAAGAAGATTCCAAAGAGGGTTGGGGCCAGGACGCAGCCTTGTTTCACACTGCTGCGTACGTCGAAGGGCTTGGAGAGGTTTCCGTTGAACTGCACCATCCCTTTCATGTTTGAGTGGAAGGACTCAATTAAGCTGTGCAGTTTGGGGGGGCAGCCGATTTTTCGGAGAGCCCTGAAAAGGCCATCTCTGCTGACTAGGTCAAAGGCCTTGGTGAGGTCAATGAATGCCACATACAGGGGCATCCGCTGCTCTCTGCACTTCTCCTGGATTTGGCGAAGGGAGAAGACCATGTCTACCGTGGATCTCTCTGCTCGAAAACCACACTGTGATTCCGGGTAGACGCGTTCAGCCAGTTTCTGCAGGTGGATTAGGAGGACCCGAGCATAGACTTTGCCAACAATGCTGAGGAGCGAGATACCTCTGTAGTTGTTGCAGTCGCTCCTTTCGCCCTTGTTTTTGTACAGGGTGACGATCTTGACGTCCCTCATGTCCTGTGGTACAGCTCCCTCATTCCAACACTGACAGATAACTGCGTGCAAAGGGTGCAGAAGAGAAGTCTTGCAGTGCTTGATGAGGTCTGGGGGAATTCCGTCGTTGCCAGGTGCCTTCCCTGATGCCAGGCTATCAATGGCCTTGCTAAGTTCATCCGCAGTTGGCTCTGCGTCAAGTTCTTCCATTACCGGCATGCACTTGATGGCATCGAGGGCTGAGGGGGACACAATGTTCTGTGTGGAGTAGAGGTCGGTGTAGTGTTCCGCCCATCTTTCCATCTGTTGGCTAGGATTGCTGATTACTTCCCCAGTGGAGGATTTGAGGGGGGCGATCTTGCTCTGTGTTGGTCCTAGTGCCTTCTTGATGCCATCATACATTCCTCGGATGTTGCTTCTTTCAGCAGCACTCTGTATCTCTTCGCTGAGCTCTGTCCAGTACTCGTTTGCGCAGCGCCTGGCGTTAAGCTGAACCTTACTTCTGGCAGCCCCGAGGATTTGCAGGTTCTTCTCACTGGGTGACCGCTTATACTTGGTGAGTGCGGCACGCTTGGCCTCAACAGTGGGAGTCATCTCTGATGATTTGGCCTCAAACCAGTCGTGGGACTTCACAGTTTTCTTTCCAAAGGTGGCCATAGCAATGCGGTGCATGGTGTCTCGTAGCGTTTCCCATCTCTCAGTGGCAGAGTCTCTGGGCTGCAATGCATCGTATTCTCTCTGAAAGGCCTCTGCGAACTGTTCTACAAGATCTGGCTGAGACATCTTGCTGACATCAATGCGAGGGTTCCCTTGTTTCTTTGAGCAGTGGAACTTCTTTGGTTGTAGCCTGATCTTGCAACATACCAGAGAGTGGTCTGTGTCGCAGTCTGCGCTGTGATAAGAGCGAGTGTGGAGAACGTTTTTGATAGCAGCACGTCTTACTAGGATCAAATCCAGTTGGTGCCAATGTTTTGAGCAGGGATGCCTCCAGGAGACTTTGTGCTGAGGCTTCGTCTTGAAGAAGGAGTTGGCGATGCACAGTTCATGACAGGTGCAAAACTCAAGCAGTCGCTGTCCATTCTCATTCATTTTCCCCACTCCAAAGGAACCGAGGCAGAAGGGCCATGTGTCATTGTCTGCACCCACTCTGGCGTTGAAGTCGCCCAGGAGAACAAGTTGTTCTGTCCTGGTGATGTTCCTTATGGTTGATGCAAGATTTTCGTAGAACTCATCCTTGGTGTCTGGAGAAGCGGACAGAGTTGGGGCATAAACGCTGATGAGAGTGACATAGCCTTCCGTGGTGTTGAAGCGGAGAGTCAAGAGTCGTTCTGAACCGCCGCTGCCTGGTTCAATCATGTTCATCAGGCTGTTCCTTACTGCTAAGCCTACTCCGTGCTCTCTTGGGGCATCATAACTATTTCCTTGCCAGAAGAAGGTGTAGTCCCTTTCCTTTAGTGTTCCTGAGTCAGCCAGCCGTGTTTCCTGCAGAGTGGCAATGTCCACATTGAGCCTCTTTAGTTCGCTGTTTATGACGGCGGTTTTTCTGGCGTCGCTGATGTCTTGCAGATCTTGGGAGAGCCCAGGCATCATTGTTCGGACATTCCAACAGCCCAGTTTCACTGCTGATCCTTTTCCTGATCCGTTTCTTGAATTTGAATTTTTCTTTTTGTTTGGTGCGGTAATTAACGACCTGCTTGTCAGATTTTCTCCTAATCTTCATGCACCCAGTGAAGAAGGCAGGTCGTGGCGGGACAGCACCTAACTGGCTGGGGGCTGCCCAGCTTAGGTGGGCGGTAGCTGTCCAGTAAGACACGAAGGTCTCTCCCACCGTCAAAAGCAACCTTTGGCGTCAGCTCTACACCAGTTGAGCAATGACTTATCACCGGTATCTGTTGCTTCCCGTGTTGTGCCAACACTAGTGTTAGTAGCGAGGCTGGAGTGTCCTCTCCAGGTCGTAGGTGCAGAGTGTTTGTGGATGAATGGACGGATGTAAGCCTGGGCAGTGTAATATGGAAGACAGGCTGTTGCCCATGCAAATTGTCCCCCTCTCTCACCTCGCTGACAGATCCAAAGGAACAACAGGGCTGTTACGTTTTGGTGCCAACGCGGCCGCAGAAGCTGCCGGAAAGTGATAAAGTTTGCCATCCAACCGCCTTAGGGGCCCCACACCGGATTTACTGTCAGGGTTTACTCCCTTAGCTAGATGGCCGCGGTAGCTCTCTAGCGCTGGCGCCCTTTGATGAATCTAATTTATTTCCACCAGGGTTTCTAGCCACCCTCCTCCCCATCCTCCTGAGAGGACTGGTGGGGTTGCTGGTTTAGTCGCCAGCAATTCGACCCTGTGACAGGTAGTACTGGGTTCCAGGTTACCAGTAGCGGATAGATCTATCTGACCTGACACCTGTATTGTACAAGAACGATACATTGCGCTTGACTCTGTATACAACTCACCTGTATAGTATTGGAAAGCTATAGACAACTCACCTGTGCAGTGCTAGAAGGGTCAGCCAGTTGGCATAAGTCACCTGGACCGTCAGTCCAACTGGTTCAAGTACTCCTTGGCAATTTTCTGTATCTGTGTAACAACAAGTACATTCAGCACACTGACGACAATGTTCTGTATCACTGGAACAACAAGTACATTCAGCACACTGAAGGCAATTTCTGTATGTCTGGAACAACAAGTACATTCAGCACACTGACGGCAATTTTCTGTATCTGTGTAACAAGTACATTCAGTACACTGACTGCAATGTTCTGTATCTGTGTAACAACAAGTACATTCAGCACACTGATGGCAAAGTTTTGCATCTCTGTAAAAACAAGTACATTCAGCACACTGACGGCAATTTTCTGCATCTGTGTAACAACAAGTACATTCAGCACACTGACGGCAATGTTCTGTATCTGTGTAACAACAAGTACATTCAGCACACTGACGGCAATTTTCCGTATCTGTGTAACAACAAGTACATTCAGCACACTGACGACAATGTTCTGTATCACTGGAACAACAAGTACATTCAGCACACTGAATGCAATTTCTGTATGTCTGGAACAACAAGTACATTCAGCACACTGACGGCAATGTTCTGTATCTGTGTAACAAGTACATTCAGTACACTGACTGCAATGTTCTGTATCTGTGTAACAACAAGTACATTCAGCACACTGATGGCAAAGTTTTGGATCTCTGTAAAAACAAGTACATTCAGCACACTGACGGCAATTTTCTGTATCTGTGTAACAACAAGTACATTCAGCACACTGATGGCAATGTTCTGTATCTGTGTAACAACAAGTACATTCAGCACACTGACGGCAATTTTCTGTATCTGTGTAACAACAAGTACATTCAGCACACTGACGGCAATGTTCTGCATCTGTGTAACAAGTACATTCAACACACTGACGGCAATTTTCTGTATCTGTGTAACAACAAGTACATTCAGCACACTGACGTCAATGATCTGTATCATTGTAACAACAAGTACATTCAACACACTGACGGCAATATTCTGTATCTGTGTAACAACAAATACGTTCAGCACACTGACGGCAATGTTCTGTATCTGTGTAACACCAAGTACATTCAACACACTGACGGCAATGTTCTGTATCTGTGTAACAACAAGTACATTCAGCACACTGACGGCAATGTTCTGTATCTGTGTAACAACAAGTACATTCAACACACTGACGGCAATTTTCTGTATTTCTGGAACAACAAGTACATTCAGCACACTGACGGCAATTTTCTGTATTTTTGGAACCACAAGTACATTCAGCACACTGACGGCAATGTTCTGTATCTGTGTAACACAAGTACATTCAGCATACTGACGGCAATGTTCTGTATTTCTGGAACAACAAGTACATTCAGCACACTGACGGCAATTTTCTGTATCTGTGTAACAAAGAGTACATTCAGCACACTGACGGCAATTTTCTTTATCTGTGTAACAACAAGTACATTCAGCACACTGACGGCAATTTTCTGTATCTGTGTAACAACAAGTACATTCAGCACACTGACGTCAATTTTCTGTATCCTTGGAACAACAAGTACATTCAGCACACTGACGTCAATTTTCTGTATCTGTGTAACAAAGAGTACATTCAGCACACTGACGTTAATTTTCTGTATTTCTGGAACAGCAAGTACATTCAGCACACTGACGGCAAATTTCTGTATCTCTGTAACAACAATACATTCAGCACACTGATGGCAATGTTCTGTATCTGTGTAACAACAATATATTCAGCACACTGACGGCAATTTTCTGTATGTCTGTAACAACAAGTACATTCAGCAAACTGACGGCAATGTTCTGTATCTGTGTAACAACAAGTACATTCAGTACACTGACGGCAATGTTCTCTATCTGTGTAACAACAAGTACATTCAGCACACTGACGGCATCATCCTATGTCACAGTCAGAGACCAGGACAGTACCTTCTACTGTTGATAGGGACAATGGTCCGATGGTCAAGACACTGGTTTCCAATTGGACAGCCTAGGTTCGAAACTGATTGGGTACCTGCCACTTGGTGGGTAAAGGGTGGAGATTTTTCTGACCCTAACAAGAAAAAAACCCACCACTGCCTTGTGGTTATCTCGGGAGGGACTACGGCTAAAGGAGTAAACCCTGACAGAAAATCACCCCTACTGGGTAGTCATAGGAACGACAAAGTCTAGCGGAGAGTCCGCACAATAACTGATGGAAATCAACAGGTAACCACCATACCAACAAATGCCAATCAGTAAACATCAGGACGAGAGTTCTTGAGTGTTATATAGAACCGATACTGTTGTACGGTTGTGAGAAGTGGACAGTCAACACGCAAAGTCAGAACGAAATTGAGGCAACTGAAATGTGGCTTCTAAGAAAAAAGTTGATAGCTCCATGGACTGCAAAGAAAACAAACGAGACAGTTTTGAAGGAGGCAGACGCAGGAAGATCATTAATAAAGAAAATCAGGAAAGGACAAGGAATATTTATAGGACAGTTTATGAGGGAAGAGAAATAAGAGCATCTGGTCAAATCAAGAAAGCTGGAGGGAAAGAGAACACCAGGCAGATCCAGGGAGAAAATATTGGATGGACTTGCAGAGTGGCTGAGAACAGAGAGGGTGGGAGATGTCCTTGAAGCTA
>JAPXFY010000879.1:7500-10000 GCA_030674185.1 Monoplex corrugatus
AGGTGGAGGAGGAGAGAAACAGACAGACAGACAGAGATAGAGACCGAGACACAGACAGAGGGGGAAGAAAGAGAGACAGAGAGAGACAGAGAGAGAGAGGCAGACAGAGAGACAGACAGAGACAGAGAGACGAGATAGGGAGAGACAGAGAGAAAGACAGAGAAAGAGAGAGAGAGACACACACACACACACAGAGGAAGAGAAAGAGAGAGAAAGAGAGAGAGAAACAGAGACAGAGAAAGACAGAGAGAGAGAGAGAGACAGAGGCAGGGACAGAAAAAAAGAAAGACAGAGAGAGAGAGAGGGGGGGGGACCTTATAAAACATTATAAGCTGAAACCACCAGGATGATTGAGACATGAGTATTAGAACATTAAGATGCACAGCCATTAAGATTTACATCCAACAGGTCAGTTTTTAACCCTTTGCCGCCTGCACCCTATCTACCAACTGCAAAAACTTAACCCTTTGACTCCCTCACCCTATCCACCAGCTCCCCACCCTATCCACCAGCTTCCTGGTTGACAAAGAAGGATGATGTTGGACACGCTGCAGGAGTCAAAGGGTTAATGTCGCGGACTGGGAAATGAATCGGAGACATCAGAACTTGAGTCCATGGCTTTGACAACGGAGCCAGCCAGCTCGTTACGTGATGTTATAACCACAAAGTCCACTCAACACAAAATGTATTTTGTCAACCCTTCCACCTCACCCACCTACTGGCCACACACACATAACTTCTCCCTGTGAATTGCGAAATCAAACAAACAAACAAAGTAAGTATATAAGCACAATAATTATCAGTCATCAAAACTGTTACAGTTTCAAAGCATAATTATGACAAAAATTTAATTAAATATCTGGAGAAGGGCAATAAATATTACTGACGTACTCTAAGACAATATAGTATGAATTATTCCCCTTGCTACGAAGCCCTTTAATTCCTTTTTGTGCAGTGTTGTCTTCTAAAACGAGTGAACAAAGAAAGGATCTTTTCGAAGAAATGCACAAGATGGCCAGGCCATGCTAGTAATCTGTCCTTTTCTGACAAAATGAAGATTTTTGTATATAATGATCAAGCTTCACTAACAATCTCCCAGGTTCGAATCACAGGGTGCGCTACATTAAAACTGGTCTTCTCACTGCCCCCATCTTAATTAACATCATTGTTGTTCTGGTGGTATCAGTATAGGATTAGATAAGTTCCCCTTTCCCCACTTCCCTGGGATGGTTATCCCCGTCGGCCATGTCACCAGAGGTGGAGGTCGACGTAAAAACTGAATCACAAATCAATCACACAATCAATAGTGTGGCTGTTCCCGTTAGCTCAGTTGGTTAGAATGTGATGTTGGGAATTCAAGGGTCATAGGTTTGGTTCTCAGGCGGGCGAACGTTTTTTTGTTTTTTATTTCATTGTATTTTATTTTGTTTTATTTCATTTTATTGTCATTTTATTTTATTTCATTTATTTATTATATCATATTATTTTTATTATTTTATTTCATTTATTTATTATATCATATTATCTTTATTATTTTATTTCATTTATTTATTATATCATTATTTTTATTGTTTTATTTCATTTATTTATTATATCATTATTTTTATTGTTTTATTTCATTTATTTATTATATCATATTATTTTTATTGTTTTATTTCATTTTATATCATATTATTTTTATTGTTTTATTTCATTTATTTATTATATCATTATTTTTATTTTATTTCATTTATTTATTATATCATATTATTTTTATTATTTTATTTTATTTTAATTTGATCTTATCTTATTTAGTTGTGTGTGTTATTTCATTTTATTTTAAATTTTATTCATTTTTATCTTATTAAATCATATTTTATTTCATTTTACGGTCTCGTCGGTTTTCCTTTTTTGTTTTTGTTTTTGTTTTTTGTGTGTTGTTGTTATTGTTGTTACTGTTGTTGTAGCTGCTGTTGTTTTTTGATAAAACTGTGGATTCAAGATCCGATATTCTGAATTCGATCCCATCCCGCAACATTAAAAACTGGCCTGCTCGCTGCTCATCTTAGTGTTTCCATCATTCTGGTGGTGTGAGCTTAAGTGTTCGAGAGGCCCTTCGTTCCTTTGCCGCTCATCATTTTAACCCTTTGACTCCTGCACCCTATCCACCAACTGCGAAAACTTAACCCTCTGACTCCCTCAGCCTATCCACCAAGCTTCCTGCAAGAAGCTGGTGGATAGGGTGAGGAAGTCAGAGGGTTACATTTTTGCTTTGCTCGCATGGTTGACAATGCAGGATGCTGGTGGACAAGGTGCAGGAGTCAAAGGGTTAAAGACCATGTCAACGCACAGACTTTTCTGAGCAGACTCAGGGAGCCTGTCAGATAATTGCTGACAGATTTGGGTGGAGCGCACATGGAACTTTCCGAGTGCGATGAATCCTCTTGACCAAACTCCAAATGTCCATCTCTCATAGAATAGTCACGGTAGACAATAAGGAAAAGAGACGAAAACAGGTAAA
>JAPXFY010000879.1:15000-25000 GCA_030674185.1 Monoplex corrugatus
TGTAGTTGGCGGATAGGGTGAGGGAGTCGAAGGGTTAAAGCAAATACTGTGGTCTGTGTGAGAATCGAACCCACGACCCAGTCAAACTGACTGATGTAAATCACACCTATCATATGTAGCGTGCTCAGGAACAACCTCCAACCAAATGAGTAATCCCAGTACAGCTCTACAACGCTTTAAATGATAAACGCCTCACGTTTCACGTTCTCAGTCATAATTCTCTTTAACCTTTTGACTGTGTTCCTACAAAATAACACTTAACCCTTTGACTTCTACACCCTATCCACCAACACTGAAAAAAAAACTTCACCTTTTGATTCCCTCACCCTTTCCACCAGCTTTCTGCAGGAAGCTGGTGGACAGGGTGAGGGAGTCAAAGGATTAAGTTTTTGCTACACTATCACTGGTGACAATGCAGGATGCTAGAGGATAGGATGAGGGAGTCAAAGGGTTAAAACTATGACTGTCTTCCTACAAAATAACACTTAACCCTTTGACTCCTGCACCCTCTCCACCAATTGCAAAAACTTAAACCTTTCGACTCCCTCACCGTTTCCACCAGCTTTCTGCAGGAAGCTGCTGGATCGGACGAGGGAATCAAAGGGTTAAGGGTTTGTTTTGCTACCATGGTAGGCAATGCATGATGCTAGTGGACAGGGTGCAGGAGTCAAAGGGTCAAAGATACTATGCAGAGTAAATTATACCATTATATGGAGTTGTCAAATAAAACTGTTTTCAATGGAAGGATAGGTGGAGAAGTGTATGGAGTGAAAAGGCATGTCGTATATTTATTTTTCAATCCTTAACATGTTTTCTGAATATTTGTTTGTATGTAATGTAGTAAGAAACTCTGGGGACAGGTGGAAGGCAGAATATCCCCCGAGTTGAAATCCCAGTTAAGCAAGTGTTTAAGCCCTTATCTCCTGACACTCCAATGGGGCCGGGCCACATCCAGGTCATGACGCCTGGATGCCCCTCTGCTGTCGCCATTCTTCTTTTTTTTTTCTTTTTTTTTTCAGAAATTAGTCTTCCACCTGGAATGCCATTTGTAAAGTTTTCTCAATATTTGTGTGTAATGACATATGTGACCTCCCACCACGAAATCAGTCTTAACTCGCAGTCAGTCAAACAGCACTAGGAGCTGAAAAGGTGACTGAGGGTCTATCTGGGGTGTTTGGACTTTTTCTCAAAATTGATTTCTGTAGACTATAATCTATCCCCCACAGAAGTTTTTTACTTGAAAAAATATTATGAATCAATTTAAAATGGTATTTTAGTGCGCTGATCGCAGCAGAAAGAACACAATTTCCTACCAAAAGTACCTATTTTTGTCTCTTATTATGAACCGTAACCTGTACAGTACCCGCACATGTAATATACTGACAGAAAGCTCTTTGGTGCACCTTTCAGATAATGACAGCGAAACAAACTGGGTCAAAGCCACCAAATAAAGAAATTTAAGGAAAATGTTTAGGAGAGCACACAAAAACTTTAGAGACCGTTTTCTCAAAATGACCGTCATACAACTTAGTGACTTTAAACATAATAATAATAATAATTACAATATTTATATAGCGCAAAATCTTGATAAAATCAAATCTAAGCGCTGAAGCAGACACACACGCAAGCACGCACGCACGCACGCACGCACACACACGCACGCACACACACACACACACACACACACACACACACACACGCATGGCTATAAATGGGGAGAAAGAATAAAAGCAATAAAAGCAAGAATAAAACCAATGGAAAATTATAGAGAGCATAGCATATACAATTATATATTATAACCATGTGATTCCCTCCGAGCGGAGACAGGCTGCAGAGGGGGGGGGGGGGTTGAGTGAGGTTCGGATTTTATGCGGAGGAGAAAAGGTGAGTTTTGAGAGCGGACTTGAAGGAGACAAAAGTAGGTTGTTGACGGACTGAGAGAGGAAGTTTGTTCCAGGAGAGTGGACCAGAAACAGAGAAGGCTCGTGGACCATAGGTATTGAGCTTAGTGCGTGGAAAGCGAAAAGTCAGAGGATCGGAGGCAGAGCGGAGGGTACGTGAGGGAACATAGATCTCAAGTAGGCTTGACAGGTAATCGGGGGCTGCGTTATTGAGGCTTTTGTAGCACATGGTGTCTAGTTTGTACTGTATGCGCTTTGATACAGGGAGCCAGTGAAGTTGTGCCAGGAGAGGAGACATGTGGTCAGCTTTTTTCTTTTTGAGTACAAGGCGTACAGCATTGTTTTGAATGCGCTGTAGGATGTGAATGGTGGAGGCAGGAAGACCAGACAGGAGTGAATTGCAAGAGTCAATGCGAGACATTATGAAGGAGAGAACGAGTTTTGCAGTTGTTTCGACAGAGAGATACTTCCTGATCAGCCTTATACGATGGAGATGATAGTAGCAGGATCTGGCAGTTTGAGTAACAAAGTTGTTCATGGAGAGGGTAGAGTCAATGCAGACACCAAGGTTTTTAGCTGAATCAGAAATTGGGACTGATGTGTTACATAATGGGAGAGAAAGAGGAGGCAGCTGAGAAAGTTTCTGACGGGTGCCAATGAGGATAGCTTCTGTTTTGTCGTCATTAAGCTGAAGTCTATTGTGTGTCATCCAGTTCTTAATGTCCGAGTAACACTCAGTGGTGCGAGTCAACAGGCGCTGTATATTATCAGGTGAGTCACTGTCTTGAAGTTGGGTGTCATCAGCATAGAAGTGGTGTTTTATAGAATGGGAGTTGATGATGGTGGACAGGGGGGAGGTGTAAAGAGTGAAAAGAACAGGGCCAAGGACAGATCCTTGTGGAACACCACAGGTTAGGTATGCGGGTTGAGAGTAAGTGCTATTGATGAGAACGGTTTGTTTTCTGTTGGATAGGTATGAAGTGAACCAAGACATAACTTCTACATTTTTATGAGTGCAAGCTTTATTCAAGTACCAAAATAATCAGCAGAATGTACATTTTCCAGTGATATGTATATCTCAAAATGCCCAAAATGCTAGTTAAGACTGATTTCGTGGTGGGAGGTCACATATATGCAAACGGTATGTTTTAATATTCACCCTTTCAGATTTTAGTCTCCTATGGAGCAAAGGCTGGACGAAGAAAGCACGTATAATGCTTATCTGTTAGAAATCCAAAACACGTGTGACTGCCCGCGTTCAAGCAAACAGGAACCAGAAAAAAAGAATCAGAACGTGTCGTTAATACAATCAGACAAGACAGGCACAAATTTTCGGCCAACTGACCTTTGTCAAGTGTAGGTGTAAGATCACAAACGAACAAACACCAAATACAAAAATTACAAGAAAAAGATTGAAACTTCTCTCTGCTGCTTCGTCCAGTGTTTGTCCGTTTGTGATCTTACGTCTACACTTGACAAAGGCCAACTGGTCGAAAATTTACATCTCTTGTGTGGTTGTATTAAATACGCGTTCTAATTCTATTTTGGGTTTGTTTTTTTCTGGTTCTTATCTGTTAGACTTGGGGGAAAAAAAGATCGAACTGATCTTATCTGATCTGTTCTTATCAACGTGGCTATCTAAACAATTGAGCTAACGGGGTTACACGCACAAAAAAAACAACCTTACAGCAATATTCAAACAATAGTCAACCACCGTGTATCATATCAAAAGGCAGTATGAACAATAAAATAGTAACACTACTAATCCACACACAACGCCATACAAAGTGGTCCACAACTACTACTCCAAAGTTTCGTAATCCCAATGGCTTTGACAGCAGCACCCTCTCAGACACCCCTCAGTCCGCACTCACAGGTACACTCGCCCTCATCCTTCGCTCCTTCTCTCCTTGGCCGGTACACGTGCACCTTACAGTACCGATGTCCTTGCATGGCCACCAGGAGGCGGCCGTCCTTCATGACGGCCACATTGGTGGGCTTGACGTCCCAGCCGTAGTTCCACGTCTCCAGCACGGGACAGCCCAGGAAGTCGCCCTGACGACTGTACACCACCACCCGAAAGTTGCCTGTATGAAACAAAACAAAAAAAATCATTTAACCCTCTGACTCCTGGGCCCTATTCATCAGCTGCAAAAAATTAACCCTTTGACTCCCTCAACAATCATTTAACCCTCTGACTCCCGCATCCTATTCATCAGCTGCAAAAACTTGACCCTTTGACTCCCTCAACAATCATTTAACCCTTTGACTCCCTAACCCTATCCCTACGCATCAGCTGCAAAAACTTGACCCTTTGACTCCCTCAACAATCATTTAACCCTTTGACTCCTTCACTAACCACTAACGCTTTGACTCCCGGGCCCTATTCATCAGCTGCAAAAAATTAACCCTTTGACTTCCTCAATAATCATTTAACCCTCTGACTCCCGCACCCTATTCATCAGCTGCAAAAAACTTAACCCTCTGACTTCCTCAATAATCATTTAACCCTTTGACTCTCGCACCCTATCCTCAGCTGCAAAAAAATTAACCCTTTGACTCCCTCTCCCTATCCACCCCATCTTCCTGCAGGAAGCTGGATAGGGTAAGGGAGTCAAAGGGTCAAGTTTTTACTTTGTTAGCATGGCTGACAATGGAGAGTGCTGGTGGACAGGTGTGGGAGTCAAATGGTTAAACCATAATTGTAGAAATTTCCCATTCTTAAAGCATACAGGAACTGAATCATCATCATCATCATCATCATCATCATCATCATCATCATCATCATGTCGAGCTTGCTCGGCTATCCATGATACGTTTCTTCCATCCTTCTCTGTCAGACATTGCAGTAGGTAGTTCATCATACTGACAGCCCGTATCATCCATCAGTTGGTCGATGAAGGTCTTCTTTGGACGTCCTGGTCTTTGTTTGCCATAAAAAACCAAAAACCTCCCAGCTGTTCTCCTATTTATAGACTTTTCCAAAGCTTTTGATTCGATCCACCGAGGAAAGATGAAGGAGATTCTAACTGCATATGGACTACCCAAGGAAACAGTAGACGCCATCATGAATCTTGATAAAAAAAAAAAAGAAAAAAAGAAAAGAAAACAACCGTTAAAGTGGTATCATCATCATCATATGCCATGCCGCATAGCGTTGGCGATCATGACCCTCCATACGAATCTATCCTTTGTCGCTGCAAGTATATCTCCCACCCTCTTCTGTCCCCCATCACCCTGCAAAGCTAACAATTCCTCCCTGGGTCCACTTGGCAAAAGGCAACAATAACAGCAACAACAACAACAGATATAAAAACACAGAGCACTTGAATCAGTTTTCTTACAAAACAAAAAGGCTGAAAATCATGACGTTCACTTTCAAATGAATCAAATCAGGATTTGAACGTGGAATCCTTCAGTTCAGATATCAAAAAAGACCCATATGTGGGCCCGTTAGCTCAGCTGGTTAAAGCATTATGCTGATAACGCAGAGGTCGTGGATTCAACCTTCCAGCCGGCTACAGGTTAACACTTTGACTTCTTCTGTCTATCCATTACCATCACGCTTTGTCAACCAGGACAGCGAGGCAAAAAATTTAACCCTATGACCTCCTTACCCTAACCCAAAAGACAATAAAAACTAAAGACACAAAATTTAGTAGAGAACACAGTACCAAGACTTGCCTGACCTGTCGGTGAGCAGGTGGATAGACTGAAGGAGTCAAAAGGTTATATTTTTGCTGAAGGTGGACAGGGTGCGGGAATCAAAGAGTTAACGACAGGCAGCTAGCTATACTGTTTTGATACAGTCATGGGATCAAGATCTCGTGTTTCGAGACCAAGTCCAAGTCCAAGTCCAAGTCAGGTTACCCTGTACATGATACAAGGGTGTTCTGTGGTGAAGGCTGAAGGTCCCCCAGACCATTACAGAACCTCCACCAAAGGCCACCTTTTCTTGGACAGTGGTGTCAATAAAGCGTTGCCCTGGGCGCCTCCAGACCCTCAGTCGGCCGTCGTTGTGGTTCATGGTGAAGCGTGATTCATCACTGAACAGGACCTGGGACCATTGCTGACGTGTCCACCTCACGTGACGTCTGCAGAAGGCGCGGTGTGCTGCCCTATGGGCTGGAGTTAAGCGTGGCCGTACAGCTGGGCGACGAGAACGGAGGTTAAACCCATGAAGGCGGTTCCGTATGGTCTGTTGGCTGATGTTGATGTTAGTAGCCACCCTCAGCTGCCTTCGAATGATGCTGGAAGAGGCTGTTCTTGTCTGCAGGGCTTGTCGTTCAATGAGACGATCTTCACGTGGGTTTGTCTTCTTCGGTCGACCAGATCTGCGTCTTTCATGGACCCTCCCAGTGGCTGTGAAGCGTTGAATCAGTCTGACAATGACCGAGATGGACACCTGAAGTCGCCTGGCCACTTCTCGCTTGGGAACACCATCTTGGAACCATGCAACAACTCGTCCCCTCTCAAACTCGCTCAATTTTCGTCGTGGAGGCATTGTCAGATCAGGCCTACTACTGGTGGAATGTCTTCTTATAAAGCCAAGCAAGAGACAGCATCTCACACATAAACAGCAATGCTTGCACGTGCATAATGGTTTTTCCATCTGGCTTGTGCAATGTGTTCAGGCAGAACGGTCCAAAACAAGGTCCTTTTTCGCAAGTTTCCGCTTTTCCGTTTGCGGCCAAGCTCAGTAGTAGAGAATCCCGTGCAATTTTCGCACTAACACAACATCGCCCACTTACAGCTGAACAAGAATTCATAACAATTTGGCTGGACTGAGAAATAAATAACAGTAGCGAACTGAGTTTATTACGCACCTGTTTTCTCATAGTGATCCTTAACTTTTTGTGCGTAGCTTATATATATATATATATATATATATATATATATATATATATATATACACACAACACTGTTGTTTGTATATTGTCTTGTAATAAGACGCTCGTGCCAAGGATAAAAGGTTGGCAAATATATCGCTTTGGATTTTAGCTGTCGCACAAGCAGGCCTATCATTCTTATTGTATCAGCACAGAACAATAGATTTAAGCTGCTCTGATTTGTTGTCTTCAAACGTGGGTTCAAGGGCGTTCATAAATCAGAACAGGAAGTCTATTCATGCTGGTGTGTGAATTTTCAATGGGTTGTATCTGATAATCAAATATAATAACGCTCCATTACTGAACAGCCAGAGTTCTTGTTGACACTGTAATTAAAATGTTCACGACTGTGGTGTTAAAATACTAATACGGTGTGGTTTCTAGGCGTCTTATTGTTTATTTCACATTGACAAGTCTGTCTCCTATACACAGGCCAATGATGGCTTTGAAATGAAATTGATGTGATTTGCTCTCTCTCTCTCCTCTCTCTTCTCTCTCTCTCTCTCTCTCTCTCTCTCTTTCTCTCTCTCTCTCTCTCTCTCTCTCTCTCACACACACACACACACACCACACACACAATCTATTTCCCTCACTCTCTCTTTCTCTCTCTCTCTCTCTCACACACAATCTATTTCTCTCTCTCTCTCTCTCTCTCTCTCTCTCTCTCTCTCTCTCTCTCTCTCTCTCCCTCTCTCTCCCCCCGCTCTCTCAGGCCAGAGCTGGATTTGGAATAAAATTCACGGTCTCTCTGTCTCTCACTCCCAAATTCACACAGACAGACGGACAAATCGACACACACACACACACACACACACACACACACACACACACACACACACTCACACACACACACACACACACATAACCACACACACGCACTCACACACACAAGTATGCGCGCACACACACACACATAACACACACACACACACACACAGAGTACATACACACACACACACATACACGCGCGTGCACACACCCACACACACACAAGCACTGCAAAAACTTAACCCTTTGACTCCCTACCATATCCACCAGCTTCCTGCAGGAAAATGGTGGTTAGGGTGAGGGAGTGAAAGGGCTACAGGAAGCTGGTGGATAGGGTGAGGGAGTCAAAGTGTTAAGTTTTTGCTTTAATAGCGTGGCTGATAATGCAGGATCCTGTAGACTGGCTGGGGGTGTCAAAGGGTTAAACTAGCGTGTTTACGAATCTGCCCCTACGGTCAAGAGCACCAGACGTCTAACTGAACGACCCTTTGACTCCCTCACTCTATCCACCAACTACAAAAAAGTTAACCATTTGACTCCCTCACCCTATCCACCAACTGTAACAACTTAACCCTTTGACTTTCTCACTCCATTCACCGACTGCAAAAACTTAACCCTTTGAATCCCTCACCTTATCCACCAACTACACAAACTTAACCCTTTGACTCTCTCCCCCTATCCACCAACTGCAAAAACGTAACCCTTTGACTCCCTCACCCTATCCACCAGCTTAAAGGCTCAACCCTTTGACTCCCGCACTCTATCCACCAACCGCAAACTCTCAACCCATTTACTCCTTCACCCTATCCACCAACTGCAAAAAAAAATGATCCTTTGACTCCCCCATCCTACCCACCAACTACAAAAATTTAACCCTTTGACTCAAGCACTCTATCTACCAACTGCAAAAATTTAACCCTTTTACTTGTGGAAACGCACCCTATCCACCAACTCTAAGAAATTAACCTTCTGACTCGTCCTATCCACCAACTGCAAAAACTTAACCCTCTGACTCACGCACCCTATCCCTCAACTCTAAAAATTCAAACATTTGACTCCCTCACCCTATCTACCAACTGCAAAAATTTCACCCTTTGATTTGCTCAGGAAGCTGGTGGATAAGGTGAGGAAGTCAAAGGGTTAAGCTTTTGCTTTGCTAGCATGGTTAGCAATGCAGGATGCTAGTGGATAGGGTGCGGGAGACAAAGGATTATACTGTAGTGATATGTTTTCAGTAAAATAGAACGACAGGAGATGCAGCCGATTTCATCTCCTCTGACCTCTAAACTCCACGGCAGCCGGCAGGAAATCGAAGACAACGGCCAAACTCCCCACCAGAGATGACCCGACCATGCAGACGGCGAAAAAAAGAAGTATAAACTATAGCTGATATCATCATCATCATCAGGTGCCCTGCCGCATGGCGTTGGCGATCATGGACTTCCATCTGCCTCTATCTCTCGTTGCCCCCAGCATCTCCTCCACCCTCCCCGTCCCCAGCCACTCTACAAGTCCGTCCAGCATTTTCTCCCTGGGTCTACCCGGTGCTCCCTTTCCCTCCAGCTTTCCCGTTGTGACCAGGTGCTCCAAATCCCCCTTCCTCATAAAATGGCCTATAGCTGATATAGCCTATAAGAAACCATACGACTGTATGTGTATAATCATGTGTGTGTGTGTGCATGTGTGCACGTGCTAAGAAGGCTAACTATCAGTTTCAGTTTCTTAAGATGTCTCCGCGCTCGGAACTAATTCCATAATTATGCACTAACGTCACAGGTGCCACGTGTATGGTGATCATGGCACATGCCTTAAGCCTGCACACAAACCCATGAGCTGGCCGGGTCCTGAGGCCCTACCTAGACTGTGTTTTACCTGGTCTATACTTTATGGTGCATCGACCTGGAAACGAACCCGATTCACCCGCGTGGCAGGCGAGTATTCTACTACTAGCGTGCATGTCCGCTTACTTGCGTGTGCGTGACTGACACGAATATTTCCCTTCCGAAGTTTATGGGGAAAAAAATAACGACCATGAAAATAAATACTGAGAAAAACAAAAACAAACAAAGACCATAACAACAAACACAGAGAAAAACAAAAACAAACAAAGACCATAACAACAAACACAGAGAAAAACAAAAACAAATAAAGACCATAACAACAAACACAGAGAAAAACAAAAACAAATAAAGACCATAACAACAAACACAGAGAAAAACAAAAACAAATAAAGACCATAACAACAAACACAGAGAAAAACAAATAAAGACCATAACAACAAACACAGAGAAAAACAAACAAAGACCATAACAACAAACACAGAGAAAAACAAAAACAAACAAAGACCATAACAACAAACACAGAGAAAAACAAAAACAAATAAAGACCATAACAACAAACACAGAGAAATATAAAAACAAATAAAGACCATAACAACAAACA
>JAPXFY010000879.1:30000-37500 GCA_030674185.1 Monoplex corrugatus
GGGTGTTATCATAGTTGGTACAAGAGGAATTTGGTGTACAGAGTGCTCACAATCTATGACTAACTGCACAAGTTACCAAAACCAATGCTTGTCACTTTTCCTTCCTCTATCACCCCCACCCCTATCACCTCCACCCCATATCAGTTCCACCCCCTCTCACCCCCACCCTCTATCACCCCCACCCTCTATCACCCCCACCCCCTATCACCCCCACCCTCTATCACCCCCACCCTCTATCACCCCACCCCCTATCACCCCCACCCCCTATAACCCTCATCCCCTATCACCCCCACCCTCTTTCACCCCCACCCCCTATCACCCCCAATCACCCCCACCCCCTATCACCCCCACCCTCTATCACCCCCACCCCCTATCACCCCCACCCTCTATCACCCCCACCTCCTATCACCCCCACCCCCTATCACCCCACCCCCTATCACCCCCACCCTCTATCACCCCCACCCCCTATCACCCCACCCCCTATCACCCCACCCCTATCACCCCCACCCCTATCACCCCCACCCCCTATCAACCCCACCCCCGCCTACATCTTTTCCGCTTAAATCTTTCGCCTTCCTCAAAGTTCGATTTGTAAATCGTGTGTGTGTGTGCGTGCGTGCGTGCGTGCGTGCGTGCGTGCGTGTGTTGTGTGTGTGTTTGTGTGTGTGTGTGTGTGTTTGTGTGTGTGTGTTTGTATTTGTGTGTGTGTATGTGTGTGTGTCCGTGTGTGTATATGAATGTGTGTGTATGTAGGCCTATGTGTGTGCATGTGTGTATGTGTATGTGCGTGTATGCGTATGTGCGTGCGTGCGTGTGTGTGTACGTGTGTATGTGTGTGCGTGTGTGTTTGTATGCATGTGTGTATGTGTGTGCAAGAGAGAGAGAGAGACAGAGACAGAGACAAGAGACAAAGACAGAGACAGAGACAGAGAGATAGAGACAGAGAGATAGAGACAGAGAGATAGAGACAGAGAGATAGAGACAGAGAGATAGAGACAGAGAGACAGGAGATATCCCAACTCATTCATTGTCAAAAGGTCCAAAACAGGGCTATTGTATCATGCATTCGTATGTGTGTATGTATACATGCGAGTGAGCCCGTGTTTGTACACGTATTGCGGGTGCTTAGGGGGGGGGGGTGTATGTATGTATGTATGTATGTATACTGTATGTATGTATGTATGTATGTATGTATGTATGTATGTATGTATGCATGCATGCATGCATGACTGTATGTATGTACGTATGTATGCATGTATCAGTGTTTCACATTTCCCTCGGACTCCGACATTGACCGATTGAAATTTGAAATGACCGATTGTTTTGCTTCTGAGCGGACCCTCTGTCCGATTGATATGCTATCCGAGCAGACCCGTGTCCGATTATTACATGGAAGTCGCGGACACGCCAAGTGTGTTTTATCGAGCGCGTTGAACAGTGGATAGCCTATCACAGTGTCAGCCATCGCCCAGCGCTCCGCGAGTGTGCTATTTTTAGCTTCGCACGTTATCGGGGACTTGCGTTGTTTAAGACCTAACAGATATTATTCAAAATTGCCAGAATGTGCCAAGTTTTCTCAGTCAGATCTTATTTTATAGCAAGATGCTACTTAGTTTTCATTATTAAAATTCATTCACTGTTCAGTATCACTATGTTCAAATGTGATTGCCAGATTGTGCCAAGTGTTGTTTTGGGTTGGGTTTTTTTTTTACTGATTTTGAAGCAAGGTGCGACTTCAGTATTAACTTACAATAACTGTTTGTTGATTATTTCATTTGTGTGTTGTTTAAGATGTAATTACTAAAAATTAGTAATTTTTGTTGCAAATGCTTTATGGTATATCAGAGTTCTGCATTACTGGACTTATTTTAAATAAACACTTGTTTTTTTGCGAAAAAATGGTGTCCTATTGTTTTTTCATAGCCAGGATACTGTGTCCTATTAATTTTCTATGTCCAGGACACTGTGTCCTATTGGGGGTTCAGAAAATGTGAATCATTGCAATGTATGTACGTATGTATGTATGTATGTATGTATGTAATGCATGCATGCATGTATACTATGTATGTATGTATGTTTGCATGCATGTATGTATATAATGCATGTATGTATGTATGTATGTATGTACATGTATGTGTGTACGTGCTCATATGTATGCAGCCGCATGCAGGTGAAAGGGCGTGGTTGCCTTTATCTGTTCCAACTCTTTGATACCTGTATTGATATATCAATGAACTCTCTCTGTGTCTGTTTGTGTGTGTTGTATACTTCTGTCCTTGCGCAATCGCTCCACCTTGATTCTATAATCACAGTTTGGTTCTGCCACTGTTCGAGAGATTTACCATGCTCCAACAACCCCACATAAGCTTCTCTCACAGCAATGTTCTAGAGATTTACCATGCTCCAACAACCCCACATAAACTTCTCTCACAGCAATGTTCTACAGATTTACCATGCTCCAACAACCCCATATAAGCTTCTCTCACAGCAATGTTCTAGAGATTTACCATGCTCCAACAATCCCATATAAGCTTCTCTCACAGCAATGTTCTAGAGATTTACCATGCTCCAACAACCCCATATAAGCTTCTCTCACAGCAATGTTCTAGAGATTTACCATGCTCCAACAACCCCACATAAGCTTCTCTCACAGCAATGTTCTAGAGATTTACCATGCTCCAACAACCCCACATAAGCTTCTCTCACAGCAATGTTCTAGAGATTTACCACGCTCGAACAATCACATATAAGCTTCTCTCATAGCCATTGTTCGAGAGATTTATCGTGCTTCAACAATCCCATATAAGCTTCTCACAGCCAGTGTTCGAGAGATTTATCGTGCTCCAACAATCCCATATAAGCTTCTCACAGCCAGTGTTCGAGAGATTTATCGTGCTCCAATAATCCCATATAAACTTCTCACAGCCAGTGTTCGAGAGATTTATCGTGCTCCAATAATCCCATATAAACTTCTCACAGCCAGTGTTCGAGAGATTTATCGTGCTCCAATAATCCCATATAAGCTTCTCACAGCCAGTGTTCGAGAGATTTATCGTGCTCCAACAATCCCATATAAGCTTCTCACAGCCAGTGTTCGAGAGATTTATCGTGCTCCAATAATCCCATATAAACTTCTCACAGCCAGTGTTCGAGAGATTTATCGTGCTCCAATAATCCCATATAAGCTTCTCACAATCCAGTGTTCGAGAGATTTATCGTGCTCCAACAATCCCATATAAGCTTCTCACAGCCAGTGTTCGAGAGATTTATCGTGCTCCAACAATCCCATATAAGCTTCTCACAGCCAGTGTTCGAGAGATTTATCGTGCTCCAACAATCCCATATAAACTTCTCTCACAATCCAGTGTTCGAGAGATTTATCATCCTCGAACAATCTCATGTAAGCTTCTCTCACAACCACTGTTCGTGAGATTTATCATGCTCCAACAATCCCATTTAAGTTTCTCTCACATCTATCAGTGAAAATTTTACAGATTCTCTTTGAGCTAGGTAGTCAAAGCTCTATACGCTGGCAAACGTCTTGAAGTGGAAACGGAGAGGGGGGGGGGTGTAAAGGGGGACCTATGGAACACTCAGCTGGTACCACCAGATGGATAATTAAGACGGGCAGTCAAAAAATCAACTTAATTTTTCAATCTCGTAAGGATCACAGCATTTAGGAAGATCTGAAGGTTCTTAAGTGCTCACTTTTTTCTTTCTTTTCTCTCTTTCTTTCTTCTTTCTTTCATCTTCCTTCCTTCCTTCCTTTCTTCTTCCTTTCTTTCTTTCTGTCTTCCTTCCTTCTTTTCTTTTTCTTTCTTTCTTCCTTTCTTTCTTTCTTTCTTTCTTCTTTTTCTCAATCATCTATGACCCTAATGGCCACAGAAACTGGCAGAGTTTTCACAATTCGATGATGATGACGATGATGATGACGATGATGATGACGATGATGACGATAACCATTATGTTGTGGAGTTCCATCTATGATTGAGGCTGTGTGACAGGGCTGTACTATCATGATATATCCTGGCGTCAACCAGATCGGAGAGATACAGACACCTGCAGTGTCTGTATCACACACACACACACACACACACACACACACACACACACACACACACACACACACACACATACTCATACACATACACACACACTCAGAACACATTCACAAAACACACACACTCTCAGAACACACTCACAAAACACACACACACACAAACACACACACTCAGAACACACACACACACTCAGAACACACACACACATACACACACACACACACACACACTCAGAACACACACACTCAGAACACACACTCAGAACACACATACACACACACACTCTCAGAACACACACACACACACACAGACACTCAGAACACACACTCAGAAACACACTCAGAACACACATACACACACACACACTCTCAGAACACACACACACACACACACATTCAGAACACACACACTCAGAACACACACACACACTCAGAACACACACACACACACTCAGAACACACACACACGCACACTCAGAACACACACACAGAACACACACACACACAGAACACACACACACACAGAAGACACAGAACACACACACACACTCAGAACACACACACACACACACACACACACAGAACACACACACACAGAACACACACACACACACACACATACACACACACACTCAGAACGCACGCACACACACACACACACACACACACACACTCAGAACACACACACACACTCAGAACACACACACACACTCAGAACACACACACACACACAGAACACACACACACACACACACACACACACACACACACACACACACACACACACAGAACACAGACACACACGTCGCACCATGTAACAAACACCTACACCAACAAACCGTGGGAACAATACACCTGTAACCTGTTGGTGATACAATGTGACGCTGTTCTCAGCTGGTGATACAATGTGACGCTGTTCTCAGCTGGCTTGTAAATTCAATGCCCATCATCATCATCATCATCAGGTGCCCTGCCGCATGGCATTGGCGACCATGGACTTCCAACCATCTCTATCTCTCATTGCCCCCATCATCTCCCCCACCCTCCTCATCCCCAGCCACTCTGCAAGTCCGTCCAGCATTCTCTCCCTGGGTCCACCTGGTGCTCTCTTTCCCTCCAGCTTTCCCGTTGTGACCAGGTGCTCCAAATCCCCCTTCCTCATCAAATGGCCTATAAATGTTGCTTGTCTTTTCCTAATCTTCCTTATGAGTGATCTACTTGTGTCTGCCACCATCAAGACTGTCTCGTTTGTTTTCTTTGCTGTCCATGGAACTCTCAACATTCTTCTGAGAAACCACATCTCGGCTGCCTCAATCTTGTTCTGGCTTTGCTTGTTGACTGTCCACGCCTCACATCCGTACAACAGTATTGGTTCTATATAACATTCAAGAACCCTCTTTCTGATGTTAATTGATAGGCATTTGTTGGTAAGAATGCTTGTCATCTTCTTGAATGCTGTTTTGGTTTGGCTGATTCTGCATGGCTATTTCTGATGTGCATCTCAGTGCCCATAGGGTTGTAAATTCAGTGCCCATAGGGTTGTAAATTCAGTGCCCATAGGGTTGTAAATTCAGTGCCTATAGGGTTGTAAATTCAGTGCCCATAGGGTTGTAAATTCAGTGCCCATAGGGTTGTAAATTCAGTGCCCATAGGGTTGTAAATTCAGTGCCCATAGGGTTGTAAATTCAGTGCCTATAGGGTTGTAAATTCAGTGCCTATAGGGTTGTAAATTCAGTGCCCATAGGGTTGTAAATTCAGTGCCCATAGGGTTGTAAATTCAGTGCCTATAGGGTTGTAAATTCAGTGCCCATAGGGTTGTAAATTCAGTGCCCATAGGGTTGTAAATTCAGTGCCTATAGGGTTGTAAATTCAGTGCCTATAGGGTTGTAAATTCAGTGCCTATAGGGTTGTAAATTCAGTGCCCATAGGGTTGTAAATTCAGTGCCCATAGGGTTGTAAATTCAGTGCCCATAGGGTTGTAAATTCAGTGCCCATAGGGTTGTAAATTCAGTGCCCATAGGGTTGTAAATTCAGTGCCTATAGGGTTGTAAATTCAGTGCCTATAGGGTTGTAAATTCAGTGCCCATAGGGTTGTAAATTCAGTGCCCATAGGGTTGTAAATTCAGTGCCTATAGGGTTGTAAATTCAGTGCCCATAGGGTTGTAAATTCAGTGCCCATAGGGTTGTAAATTCAGTGCCTATAGGGTTGTAAATTCAGTGCCTATAGGGTTGTAAATTCAGTGCCTATAGGGTTGTAAATTCAGTGCCCATAGGGTTGTAAATTCAGTGCCCATAGGGTTGTAAATTCAGTGCCCATAGGGTTGTAAATTCAGTGCCCATAGGGTTGTAAATTCAGTGCCTATAGGGTTGTAAATTCAGTGCCCATAGGGTTGTAAATTCAGTGCCCATAGGGTTGTAAATTCAGTGCCTATAGGGTTGTAAATTCAGTGCCTATAGGGTTGTAAATTCAGTGCCCATAGGGTTGTAAATTCAGTGCCCATAGGGTTGTAAATTCAGTGCCCATAGGGTTGTAAATTCAGTGCCTATAGGGTTGTAAATTCAGTGCCCATAGGGTTGTAAATTCAGTGCCCATAGGGTTGTAAATTCAGTGCCTATAGGGTTGTAAATTCAGTGCCTATAGGGTTGTAAATTCAGTGCCTATAGGGTTGTAAATTCAGTGCCTATAGGGTTGTAAATTCAGTGCCTATAGGGTTGTAAATTCAGTGCCTATAGGGTTGTAAATTCAGTGCCTATAGGGTTGTAAATTCAGTGCCTATAGGGTTGTAAATTCAGTGCCTATAGGGTTGTAAATTCAGTGCCTATAGGGTTGTAAATTCAGTGCCCATAGGGTTGTAAATTCAGTGCCCATAGGGTTGTAAATTCAGTGCCCATAGGGTTGTAAATTCAGTGCCCATAGGGTTGTAAATTCAGTGCCCATAGGGTTGTAAATTCAGTGCCCATAGGGTTGTAAATTCAGTGCCTATAGGGTTGTAAATTCAGTGCCCATAGGGTTGTAAATTCAGTGCCTATAGGGTTGTAAATTCAGTGCCTATAGGGTTGTAAATTCAGTGCCCATAGGGTTGTAAATTCAGTGCCTATAGGGTTGTAAATTCAGTGCCCATAGGGTTGTAAATTCAGTGCCCATAGGGTTGTAAATTCAGTGCCCATAGGGTTGTAAATTCAGTGCCTATAGGGTTGTAAATTCAGTGCCTATAGGGTTGTAAATTCAGTGCCTATAGGGTTGTAAATTCAGTGCCCATAGGGTTGTAAATTCAGTGCCCATAGGGTTGTAAATTCAGTGCCCATAGGGTTGTAAATTCAGTGCCTATAGGGTTGTAAATTCAGTGCCCATAGGGTTGTAAATTCAGTGCCCATAGGGTTGTAAATTCAGTGCCCATAGGGTTGTAAATTCAGTGCCTATAGGGTTGTAAATTCAGTGC
>JAPXFY010000880.1:5000-45205 GCA_030674185.1 Monoplex corrugatus
ATATTGTAGCTATGATGGCGATTGCCGCAACTATTTGAATGATATCATCGTTACAACATCTCTGACTACATTACTAACGTTCTTATACAACGTGTCATCTCAAAATACACATGCTGATAAACAATACCAAAAACAGAAAGAAAACAATAAAAGGAGACATGATGATAACGGGAATCTAGCCGTGAAAATGAGTAGAAAATGAATGAATGTTATCTGAGTTCGAATGATGTTCATACTAACCAAAAAAAATGAACGAATGTATGGAAAGCTTGAATGACCAGCGTGCAGTTACTGACCACACATCGCCTGAAGCAACATTCACCGAAAACAACAGACAGTACTCGTAAAGGACGAACCAGAAACATCAAGAACACACAGAAGGGAGACAAAAAAAGGACCCAACACATCCCATCGCAGAAGCAAAGTTGGACCCAGACTCCAGATACAGAATCAGATGCCCAGAGCAGCCCATGAAAGAAAAAGGAAAGGAGACAAAAGGAACCAAAGGGAAGAGTCCACTGTAAATACAATGCCAAAGACCACAGAGTGAGAGAGAGAGAGAGAGAAGAGAGAGAGAGAGGAGTGCAATGAATAGTATAATGCATGCACTATTTGTGTCCATCCAAGGTACATTAAAAGAAAGAGCTAAGATTCCCCCCATTCTACAGAGCAAACACGCACTGTAGATAACACTGGGAAAATCTGATCTCAAAAAAAGAAAAAAAAAAAAAAAAAGATTTGAAAGTTTCTGATGATACTAACATGGTTACAAACCAGCTTTTGTGTAAGTATGAAAGAGTTGACTTGTTTGGTACTATTTTTTTTAATTTTGAGATGAATTATTTTGTTTTAAAAGTTTCCGCGGGAGGGGGTACCAATATGCAAAGAATAAAAAACTCACAACATCAGCTTTCTGATATCAAAAACACTTTTAGGCAGTTGCAATATGATCAGGTATTATGTGTACTAAGTATCAGAAACAAACACCAACTCTTTCTTTGTGATCAAGCAATGTTTATTATGTCAATATCATAATGTGCACACACGCACAGAGACAATAATAGCCATTCACATTACATAAACAAAAAAAATCATGAAAAATCATAGGAAAGATATATAAAGTTGAAAGTTTCTGGAGATACTAACATAATTACAAACCAATGTTTGTGCAATATGAAGGTGTTGAATTGTCTCCTGCCATTTTTTTTATATTATTATTGATTTTTTTTTTAATTGTGCGGCAGGGGGGTGGGGGATACCATATATGAAAAGAATAAAAAACCCACAATTTAAGATTATTGAAATCAAAAACACTTCTAGACAGTTGTAATATGATTGGATATTATGGGCACCAAGTTTCAGAAACCAGCTGTAAGTCTTTCTCTGTAAACAAGTAATGTTCATTATATTAATATTACATATAATGTACACACACACCCACAGAGGACAATGGCAATTCAGACACATAAACAAACAAAAAAATCATAAAAAATCATAGGAAAAACAGACAGACTTGAAAGTTCCTGATGATACTAACATGGTTATAAACTGACTTCTGAGCAAGAATGAAATTGTTCACTTGTTTGGTACTATTTTTTTTTAATTTTGAAGTAAATTATTTTGTTTTTAAAGTTTGCGCAGGGGGGTACCAATACATGCAAAGAATTAAAAAAAAACCTACATTTAGCTTTTTGATATCAAAAACACTTCAAGACAGTTGTAATATGATTTTCAGTATTATGTGAACAAAGTTTCAGAATCCAGCTGCAAGTCTTTCTATGTAAACAAGCAATGTTCATTATGTCAGTATTATAACATGTACACACGCACAGAGACAGCAATGGCCATTCACATATATACAAAAAAAATCATAAAAAAAACACAGCAAAGGTACACAGATTTGAAAGTTTCTGGTGATACTGACATGTTACAAACTGACTTTTAATTTTGTGCAAGTATGAAACTTGAAAGTGTTCACTTGTTTGGTATTATTTGTTTTATAAATTTTGAAGTAAAATATTTTGTTTCAAAAGTGTGTGCAGGGGTTTACCAATACATGCAAAGAATAAAAAACCCACAAATTTAGCTTTATGAAATCAAAAACACTTCTAGATAGTTGTAATATGATTGAGTATTATGTGTAGTAAGTTTCAGAAACCAGCTGTAAGTCTTTCTATGTAAACAAGCAATGTTCCTTATGTCAATGTTATAATATACACACATGCACAGACACAGCTATGGCCATTCACACTTCATGAACAACAACAAAAATCATAAAAAATCATAGGAAAGACAGACAGACTTGAAAGTTTCTAGTGATACTTAGATGGTTACAAACTGAATTTTGTGCAAGAATGAAACAGTTGACATGTTTGATACAGTTTTTAGAAATCTGCAAATTATTTTGTCAGAAATTTGCACTGGGGGGGGGGGGGTACCAATATATGCAAAGAATACCCCCCCCCCCCCCACAATTTTAGCTCTATGATATCAAAACACTTCTAGACAGTTGCAATATGATTGGGCACAATGTGTACCAAGTTTCAGAAACCAGCTGTAAGTCTTTCAATGAAAACAAGCAATGTTTATTAGGTCAATGTTGTAACGTACACACATGCCCAAAGACAACAACAGCAATTCAGACTACATCATAAAAAAAAAAATCTAGGAGAGACAGATAGACTTGAAAGTTTCTGGTGATACTAACACTTTATACTTTTGAGCAAGTATGAAAGTGTTCATATGCCTTCTACTATTTTTTTTTTAATTTTTCAAAATAAGTTTGCGCAGGGGGTACCAATATATCCAAAGAATAAAAAAAAAGTTAGCTTTTTGAAATCAAAAACACTTCTACACAGTTGATATATGACTGGGCATTATGTGTACCAAGTATAAGAACCTAGCAGTAACTCTTTCTTTGTCAAGATGCAATATGTAGTATATGTTATACTTTACAAACACACACACACTTACATTATCCTATTTATAGTGACAACAAATTACAATGGTCATTTGCATTAGGTAAAGAAAAAAAATCATACATAATCACAGGAAATATTGAGACTAGAAAGTTTGCAATCATGTAGGCTACACAATAAAAGTGTACAAGAGCAAATAAGCAAGCTTGAAATCATGTCCCATCATTTTTTTTTTCTTTTCCAACACACGTAGCCTAGGTTTGTTGCACGCCCAGTTTTTCTTATGATTCATCCATCATATTCGTATCTAAGTTCAATGTAATGTTTCCAATGGTCAAGCTGGTTTTTAAATGAGTGTGTTTTGTGCTCTTTTAATTTCGATTGGTAATTTATTCCATACATGTGTAATTCAATTTTAAAATAAAACTTTCTAATGTTAGTCTTGCAATATTCTATAAATATTTTATCAGTACTATTTCTTGTTTTGTCATAGTTTGTCAGTTTTAAAAATTGTGTTATATCTACATCATCCATATTGTTAAAAATCTTGAAATTTTGGATCAGATCTCCCCTAATTCTTCTTGCTTTTAAACTGGGTAAGTTGAGTAATTCTAATCTTTCTCTATATGAATAATTTTGAAAACCATGAATTAATTTAGTGGCTCTTCTTTGTATCTTCTTTATCAATGTTGACTGTCTTTTAAGATGTGGAAACCAAATAGTATTACCATATCCAAATGAGGCCTCACTAAGCCTTTGTACAACTATAAAAATGTCTCCCTGTTTATGTATGAGAATGTTCTTTTTATGATTCCAAGCAACTTGTTTGATTTATTAACAACATTTTGAATGTAATTATCAAATTTGAGACTTTTATCAAATATTACTCCTAAATCTTTTTCTTCTAAACATTCTATTATTTCACAGGTAATACCATCGTTTATCATAGAACATTTGTTACAAGTGTTACTTTTTCCTAAATACAAGACTTTACATTTTCAAGCATTAAACAAAAGATTCCAAGTTTCTGACTTAAGCTCTGATTTAAGCTCAAACTACCCCCCAAAACGTTTGTTTTCTTATTTTCAATTCAGAATGAATCACTGAAACATAATAATAATTATAATAATAATAATTACAATATTTATATAGCGCAAAATCTTAATAAAAGGAAATTTTCCTTCTAAAATTACGTTTAATCTAACATACTTACCGTGGCTCACAAATGCAATAAGCGGCAGCGGTTTGCCAATTCTGCCTCGTAACAATAAAGTCCGAAGGGACAGTAACTCTGAGAGTGTCTACGTCTTGCGCATGCGCAGGTGCTCTTCCTCTTTTTGAGGAGACCTTGACCTTGACCCTGACTGTGGCTAGAAGGAACCAGGAAGGCGGGGAGGTCGGGAGGGACTCTGCGTGAGCCACGGTAAGTATGTTAGATTAAACGTAATTTTAGAAGGAAAATTTCCTTTTAATTACACATACTATACCGTGGCTCACAAATGCAGAATAGCACTACCCGGATGGAGGGCTTACCTGGTTAACGCCTGGAGGAATGGCAGGAGTCAGGGCGTGTGGCTGAGATGGGGTGTTGGGCCACCACAGCAGAAGCGATACCCCTGGACCCATCTTCACGCAGACGGGAGACGTCGCGCAGGTAGAACTGGATGAAAGTGCCCGGGGAACGCCAGTACGCGGCGTCTAGGACGTTTTGGATGCTGGCATTGTGGATGACTGCCAGCGAAGAAGCCCATGCTCTGATCTCATGGGGCCTTGGGGAGAAGACAGCTAGCTCGGCGCTCGACCTGGCATACGCAGCCTTGATGACTTCCCTCAGCCATCGAGAGATGGACGTGCGTCTAATGTCCTTTCTATAGTTTTCGTTGTAAGAGAGAAAAAGGTGGCGCCGCTGCTGGCGAGAAGATTTCGTCCGCTTTCTGTACGCTCGCAGTGCGCGAACCGGGCAGAGAGTGCGATCCTCGTCGTCCGGAGCGAGGATAGACGTGAGGGGATGGATGTGGATGGCCGGCGAAGGAGAACCTGGAGACTGGTTCTTGGCCAAGAATTCCGGGAGTAGGCGGAGAGACATCGAGCCATCAGGTTCGAGAGCAACATCTCCGGGGAGACCACTAAGGGCGTGCACTTCGCTGCAGCGCCTCCCCGATGCGAGAGAGACGAGAAAGGCCGTCTTGAAAGAGAGGAACTTCAGGGAACACTCCCTGATGGGTTCGTAAGGGGGGAGTCTAAGGGATGAGAGGACGAGAAAGAGATCCCACGCCGGGGTTCGGCGGGGGTTCCTGGCTTCCTGGAGAGAAGCCCCTCTGACGAGATTCCGCAATAGAGGATCGTGCTCAAAGGACGGACCACCCAACTGACGGATGGTGGTGCAGATGGCCGCCCTGTGGACCTTCACTGAGGATGCGGAAAGCTTTTTCTCTGTGGACAGAAAGCCGAGGTAGTTGGCCAACTGCAAGCGAGAGGGTGAATGGGGTGACACCTCATTTGAGGTGCACCAAGAGACCCAGCCATTCCAGTGGGCATTGTACACCCCCTGTGTGCCCGGCCTGTGAGCTTGCTGCACAAGGCCGATTACGGCCGGGGACAGGCCTAATGAAGACATCGAGTCCCGCACAGCATCCAGGCGTGAAGGTTTAGAACGTCTGGATTGCCGTGCGGAATGCCTGACCTGGGTTGGAGGATGGAGCGGCTCGATACCGCGAGTTTTAGCGGCGGCACATGGGACAGGTGCAGAAGTTCTGGGTACCATGCCTGTGCTGGCCATTTGGGTGCGACAAGGATTAATGTCGCTGCGTCCTCCCTGGCTTTCCTCAGCACTTTCCCCATAATGGGGAACGGGGGAAAGGCATAGCCGATGAGGTTCGACCATGGAATGGATAGGGCATCTACAGCCCAGGCCGCTGGGTCCGGAACTGGAGAGACGTACAAAGGGAGGCGGTGATTGAACCTGGTGGCAAAGAGGTCCACGTGTGGTTTGAACCATGCTGCCCATACTGGCTCCAGGACTGCATGGACCAGTGTCCATTCCGATGGAAGAATCATGTGGGATCTGCTGAGAGAGTCCGCAAGTATGTTGATCTTCCCCGGGACATGCTTTGCTGAGAGCTGAATCGAGTGTTCCTCGCACCAGATGAGGAGCTGTTCCGCTCTCCGAGACAAGTAGTGGGAGCGGGCGCCCCCTTGCTTGTTGATGTAACAAGCTACTGTGGTGTTGTCCGTGTTGATGCGGACATGTTTTCCCTTCAGAAAGGGGAGAAACTCCCCGAGTGCCAGGCAAACTGCCTCCAGTTCCAACATGTTTATGTGGCAGGGCATGAGGTCGGTCGACCACCGACCTGCGGCTGTCAGCGTGCCGACATGGGCTCCCCACCCGGAGGTGGACGCGTCCGTGAACAAGTGCTCCTGAGGAGGGGGCAGTGTGATGGGGACTCCCTGGGCCAGGCGTGACTGGGAGCGCCATTTGGTCACTGCTGATATGAACCAAGGGCCCAGGTGGACCGGGAGGTCCCATGGCTGAAGCGACTGTGACCAACGCTTCCTGAAGCCGCGTTGGAATTGCCGCTTGAGAAGACGACCCAGTGGCACTAGGGTGCCAGCGACTCCATAAGGCCCAGTAGGGAGGCCAGCTTCCTTGCTGGCGCTTGGAGTTGGGGGAGCAGTTGGGCTAAGAGGCCCTGAAGGCGCAGTAAGCGCTGGGGAGACGGGGTGACCCTCCACTTGGAGGTGTCGAAGGACATGCCCAGGAACTGGAATTGTTTGGAGGGAGTTAGGTCCGACTTCTCCTCGTTGCAGACAAAGCCCAGGTTGTGACAGAGTTGCAGGACCTGGGATGCTTGTTGCGCACACTGTTCTTTGGAGGAGGCGAGTAGAAGCCAATCGTCTAGATAGGCCTTGAGGCGGATGCCCTTCTCCCGAACATGCATGCAGAGTTCCCTCGCCACCTTCGTGAAGAGCCAAGGGGCGGGTGCCAGACCGAAGGGCAGTGCCCTGAATTGGAAGATCCGGTTCCTCCAGACGAATCTGAGGTACTTCCTGTCCCTGGGGTGAATGAGGAGATGGAAGTATGCATCCTTGAGGTCGATGGATATCCCCCAGTCGCCCGGGTGCAAGGCCTCGCGGATGGACATAGGGGTCTCCATACGGAAATGGAGGACGCGGAGGAACCGGTTTAGGGAGGAGAGGTCCAGGACGGGCCTCCAGCCCCCCGAAGTTTTGGGGACCACAAAGATGCGTCCATAGAATCCCGGGGACGCAGCGAAGGAAACTTCCTCCGTAGCCCCCTTGGCTAACATCGAAAGAACCTCCTGATCCAGGGCCTGCGAGGCCGAGCGATCTTGAGGAAGTGCGAAAGCAGGGGGAGAGAGCGTGAGAGGAGCCTTCCTTGGGCCCCAAGGAAGGCGGAACCCCGACCTGATCACCCGCAGGGCCCACGGGCTTGAAGAGAGAGCGGTTTGTGCACCGGTGGAACCACCCCTTTGTGGGTTTGAGAATTCGGCGGACGAAATCTTCTTAACCCTCGCTTTGCCACCCAATCGCTTCACATAAGTTTCTCCCTTAAACGAAAACATAGGCAAGACACAAAAACAACAACGACAATCGATCGATCGCGTAGCGAAATCGAAAAATACTTAGCTGCTCAGAGCGTACGAGGCGAGCTGGAAGATGGCTGCCGAGAAAAGAGGAAGAGCACCTGCGCATGCGCAAGACGTAGACACTCTCAGAGTTACTGTCCCTTCGGACTTTATTGTTACGAGGCAGAATTGGCAAACCGCTGCCGCTTATTGCATTTGTGAGCCACGGTATAGTATGTGTAATTAAAATCAAATCTAAGCGCTGAAACAGACACACACACACGCACGCACGCACACACACGCACGCACGCACGCACACACAAGCACTCACGCACACACACACACACACACACACACACGCGCGCGCGCGCGAGCGCACACACACACACACACACGCACACGGCTATAAATGGGGAGAAAGAATAAAAGCAATGGAAAATTATAGAGAGCATAGTTAGAGTTGGAAATGATTACTCTAAATATACAGATGTTCTGAGTGGTATACCTCAAGGGACTATACATGTACTTGGTACTGTTCTTTTTACTATTTTCATATATGATTTACCTCAGAAAATTAACATATTTTGTAAGATATTTGCAGATGACACTAAAATATACAATACATAGATCTCCTAATCATAGTATATTGCAGAAGGATTTAGATACATTGGTCACTTGGTCAGAAACTTGGAATCTTTTGTTTAATGCTTGAAAATGTAAAGTCTTGTATTTAGGAAAAAGTAACACTTGTAACAAATATTCTATGATAAACGATGGTATTACCTGTGAAATAATAGAATGTTTAGAAGAAAAAGATTTAGGAGTAATATTTGATAAAAGTCTCAAATTTGATAATTACATTCAAAATGTTGTTAATAAATCAAACAAGTTGCTTGGAATCATAAAAAGAACATTCTCATACATAAACAGGGAGACATTTTTATAGTTGTACAAAGGCTTAGTGAGACCTCATTTGGAGTATGGTAATACTATTTGGTTTCCACATCTTAAAAGACAGTCAACATTGATAAAGAAGATACAAAGAAGAGCCACTAAATTAATTCATGGTTTTCAAAATTATTCATATAGAGAAAGATTAGAATTACTCAACTTACCCAGTTTAAAACAATAAAAGCAAGAAGAATTAGGGGAGATCTGATCCAAAATTTCAAGATTTTTAACAATATGGATGATGTAGATATAACACAATTTTTAAAACTGACAAACTATGACAAAACAAGAAATAGTACTGATAAAATATTTATAGAATATTGCAAGACTAACATTAGAAAGTTTTATTTTAAAATTGAATTACACATGTATGGAATAAATTACCAATTGAAATTAAAAGAGCACAAAACACAAACTCATTTAAAAACCAGCTTGACCATTGGAAACATTACATTGAACTTAGATACAAATATGATGGATGAATCATAAGAAAAACTGGGCGTGCAACAAACGTAGGCTACGTGTGTTGGAAAAGAAAAAGAAAAATGATGGGACTTGAAATAACCAAACGGCTAATGTGTTATGTCCCAATTGTTAACCCTTTGACTCCCGCACCCTATCCACCAACTGCAAAAACATAACCCTTTGACTCCCTCACCCTATCTACCAGCTTCCTGCTGGAAGCTGATGGAAAGGATGAGGGAGACAAAGGGTTAAGTTTTGCTTTGCTAGCATGGTTGACAATGCAGGATGCTGATGGACCAGGTGCGGGAGTCAAAGGGTTACACTAAACTAAACTAGATAATATCATTATCTCGGCATAATTTCAGAAATACATACATATACATATATATATATATATATATATATATTTAATATATATATATATATATATATATATATATATGTATGTATGTATCATTGTATGTATGTATGCATGAAAACAAAGACAAAACACACACACACACACCACACACACACACACACACACACACACACACACACACACACACACATGCACGCAAGCACAAAAAGATTTTATGGCAAATTCAACAAAAAAAATGAACATACACACAGTGACACACCAACATTTTTATCTCAAGCTCTCATGTACAGGGTAATTTGCAAGACACACCATGTGTTAGAATATAGTTTAAAAGGTAAGTACAAGTTCATGAATCAAGAACATTTCAAGTTTCAATATTATTGTCCTGTGTGAGGCTGACCTATCAATTTAAATTTGGAAAACAAGCACAAACAATCATTATCATTTAACAGGATCTAACTGATTTGGAATGAATAATGGTGACCAACTGACAGGATACTGATCTTAACACTACAGTTACATCCTTCAAAATGAATAGGCCATAAATAATCTACCAATTTACATTCTTAGTAATCTTATTCATGGGCATGTACATGAGGAAGTGCAGAGAACTGCTTCATTTCATCTGGCCTTTGAACAGAGTTGGTTTCTCTGGTCCATGTCTGTGGCCGTATTCAGTTGTCTAACTGCACCGATGATGTACACTATCCAGGATAAAAAAAAAATCTGGAAAAACATGAAGGGTGTCACAAACAGCTGGAAATTGGAGCAGGTCTTCACCTCATCTGACAACTGAACACCTGGGACCTGAGCAGGGATGAACCTGGGTGGCATATCAGTGGGACCAGAGTCTGCACTCATTTCATGTAGCTCCATACACTGAAATCAGATGGGGCAGGCTATTTAGAATAAATTCAAATTCTTAACTATTACTACATTACACTAAAATTTCGAAAATAAATGGAGCATAACACACACACACACACACACACACACACACACACACACACACACACACAAGTATCACTATGACAGCATCCAGTAGTAAACTAAACAGCTTGTATCAACAGTTTCAGAAAGCAGCAACAATAATATCTGCCAAGTTAAAAATCAAAAGGAGATATTTGGTGACCCCAGACACACCAGATTTGGACAACTAAAAGAAATAGAAATCATTAGTATGCATGTTTACACAGATTCATGTATCACCACACACACACACACACACACACACACACACACACACACACACACACACACACACACACACACATGGCAAATAAACTTATAAAAACACCAGCTAAATTCAATTTCTCGGCACAATTTAAAATTGCACACACACAGCAGAACACAAAACACAGTCCTGAAAGCTCTCCCTCCCGCTCCACCCTCTCTGTCAGTCAGTGGCGTCATTCTCACTCGCACTTTACTGTCTCACAAAGTGTGCATGAACAAACTCCTTAGTCTTTCACTACGAAAAGACTTTTATGTGTTTTAGAAAGACTTCTTAGTGAAAGTTTCAATCATGATACATAAGGTAACAGATTATCTACCGATACTGCATGTGAAGCGAAGTGGAAATATCTATATTTAGACAACCAGCCCATCAGTCAACTCACCCTTTTGCTCCATCGGATCCACTTCGACGTCGATTCGGTGGTGTTTGGTCCACATCAGATGCGTCAGAGGGATCTCACTCTTCAGAATATTCATTTCCCAAGACATTAGAATCGATTTTACGTTCCGATGAACTCAATCTCACGAAATACGAGCTCCCATACGCAGTCGGTAAATAACAAGGATTGTAGCACACGCAGTAAAATGGCGTCGAGGTCAGTCTCGTGACCCCAAAAATGACTCCGTTATTTACAAAGCTATTATGGCATCAAAAGCGTTTTTTTTTTTCTTTTTGTTACCAGTGACTTGTTTGACCTAATTAGCATATTGTGATTAATCTTCTGTGTTGATCATAAAAAATAATTCAGCAGTTCTAAAATTAGCCCTCCGGAAATTTCCACTGCTGACAGCATCGGCAGATGATCGAGGCTCTGGAGGAATTCGGTATAGAAAAAATAAATCCTAAATCAAATTTATGACACTAGAAAAATCCCCAAAATATGTCAAAATCAATTTCCATTGCACTTCCAAAGAAGACAGGGGCTATAGAATGCGAACTCCATCGTACAATCAGTTTAATGAGTCATGAAACCAAGATCCTAGTAAGAATAATCATGATGAGGACAAGGAATAGAATCAAAAGAGAAATAGCAGATGAACAGTGTGGATTTGTGGAAGGGATAGGAACTATTAATGCCACATACATCCTAAGAACTATCATAGAGAAGTCAATCGAGGTGAACAAGGATTTACATTTATGCTTTGTTGAATATACCAAGGCTTTCGATCAGGTAAGACATGAAGAATTGATCATATAGGCGTCCTTCAGTCTCGGAAGACTATGGAGTTGCGCTCTTGGTGTTTATTCTGGTGCAGCGTCGGGTGTGGCTGGCCAGTCCAACGCGGGAATGACAGTCCCTGTGGCAGAGGGCACAGATGAAGTCTGACGCTGGTCTGTCTGCCTGGGCTGCAGCCTTTGATCAACCAACTAGAAAGACTCAATATTGATGGAAAAGATCTACGAATAATCAGAAATATGTATTGGGAACAAACAGCTGCAATGAGAATAAAAAACGATATAAGCTCTTTCCAAAACATCAAAAGAGGAGTCAGACAGGGTTGTGTTTTGTCACCAGATCTGTTTTCACTTTACAGCAAAAACATGAGAAACCTAGAGGAAGACCCTGGATTAAAGGTTGGAGGAAAAATGATAAACAACATTCGATACGCAGATGACACCGTGCTAATTGCAGAAAGTGAAAGGGACCTACAAAACCTTGTGAATATACTTGAAATAGAAAGCAAAGGTAAGGGGTTGGAACTAAACAGCAGGAAGACTGAAGTCATGGTGTTCAGTAAAAAACATGAAATCCCCTCATGCAAAAATAACAGCAAATGGCACAACCTTGAGACAGGTTGATAAATTTAAATACCTGGGAATGATCATTTCACCAGATGGCAGATGCACATCAGAGGTAGCCAGCAGAATTGGCCAAGCCAAAACAACAAAATGGAGAGCATTCTTACCAACAAATGCCTATCAATTAACATCAGGAAGAGAGTTCTTGAATGTTATAATAATAATAATAATAATAAGAGACCATTTATAAGCGCACATCTCTGCCTACGGCGGAGCTTATGACGCTTTACAATCATTCACTCACAATATTTCAATCTCTCGGACCTCACGTACATACACTAAATACACAATACAATGTAATAGAATAAATCCATAAAAATACTACATATGCTACAATCATACACGGATTCTCACGCAAGTCCAAATGCACCCCACAACCCCCATGGCTATACCCCAAAGTACTGTGAGGCACATTGGGCTCTATAATCACCCACCCCCACCCCCACCTACCTACTATAACATACACACACACTAACACACCTTTTCTACTATTAGGCTGGGGGGAAATGAGGTTGAACTTACTGATAATATTTTTGAAAGAGGTGAGTTTTTAGAGCTGTTTTGAAAGAAGAAGTCGATTTTAGGTGTCGGATTTCAAAGGGAAGAGAGTTCCAGATAGTGGGGGCTGCGAAGGAGAAAAAGCGATGTCCAAATGTTTTTGTGCGCACGCTGGAACACGGAGCAATCTGGTATCAGCAATGGAGCGGAGATTTCTAGAAGGAGTGTACACAGAGAGAAGATCAGCCAGGTAGCGAGGAGAGAGATCAGAGAAAAAAGAGTGGCATAGTGAGGCAAGCTTATAGTCAATGCGAGCTTGAACAGGCAACCAGTGAAGGGATTTGAGAATAGGTGTGACATGATCATGCTTGCGGGAACGAGAAACAAGTTTAGCGGCAGAGTTTTGTACTTTTGAAGTTTGTCAAATTGATTTTGAGGACAGCCAGAAAAGAGGGAGTTACAGTAGTCTAATTTGGAGAGAACAAAGGCAGAAAGAAATGTTTTGGTAGCGTCTTCTGAAAGTAAGTGGCGAATATAACTAATGCGTCTAAGGTCAATGTATGCTTTGCGGCAGACTGTCTGTACATGTGTTGAGATACTCATGTCTTTGCTGAAGTGGAAGTATTTATATAGAACCAATACTGTTGTACGGTTGCGAGGCATGGACAGTCAACAAGCAAAGCCAGAACAAGATTGAGGCAACCGAGATGTGGTTTTTGAGAAGGATGTTGAGAGTTCCATGGACAGCAAAGAAAACAAACAAGACAATCTTGATGGAGGCAGACACAAGTAGATCATTCATAAGGAAGATTAGGAAAAGGCAGGCGACATTCATAGGCCATTTTATGAGGAAAGGGGATTTGGAACACCTGGTCACAATAGGAAAGCTGGAGGGAAGGAGAGCAGCGGGTAGACCCAGGGAGAAGATACTAGACGGACTTACAGAGTGGCTGAAGACAGGGAGGGTGGAAGATGTGATTGAGGCAACAAGAGAAAGAGACAAATGGAAGTCCATAATCACCAACGTCATGCGACAAGGCACCTGATGATGATGATGACAGCATCAGCGGATTTCTATCGATGGTCTGTGGCGTGGACATTTGGGGCTTAAAGTTCTCATACATGTCAACAGCTCATAACAACTGAATACTAACATTACTTTCATCAGTCTTCAGTTTCTCATGTATTCTAACAACTTACAATATGTGAATGCCAACACTACATTTGTCACAACAACACACTTGTCAGTCTTCAAGTCCTCATTTGTCAGTCTTCAAGTTTCTCACATATGATAACAGTAAACGAAAATTAACAATACATTTTTCTGTCTTCAAATCTTTTATGTATGCTATTGCTAACACTAAATGGACGAACACTACATCTGTCGATCTTTAACTCACTCAGCTCTAACAGCCTGATATCAGGACAGGCTCGGCGAAGTGCTTCCTTACTAAGGCTTGATATGCAGATCTGACCTTCAAAAATTTCCACTGGTGACAGAGTGCTGTGTAGTGGAAATTGAAGTGGGTCATGCTAAAGCCTCATTACCACAGAGTAACATTTGACCACTGCACGTGGCGAGTGACCTATGACCGGTCAAACAAGGCGTGTTTGCACTTTATGTCGGGCAAAAAAGTCATTCTTACCGAGGGGTCTGACTCTGAAGATGCAGAACAGTATGAAGAAAGTGGTTTTAGCCCATCAGAAGGGATGGAATTGATGAAAATGTGTCCAACAGAGAAGGTGAAAGGAAGAGAGGGGTGGGTGTGGTGAGTGACACAGTGTGTACCCGTGGCCTTCGTAGCGCGGTGCTTATGCAAATAGCCCACTAGCTGATCTGACAGAGGTTGGTTTTGTTGTTTCGTGATGAATGTCTGCTTGAAGATTTTATGTGTGTGTGTGTTTTCTTTTCAGTTATTCCTCCATACACAGACAGCAAAACACATAGGCTAAACTTGTATGGCATTACAGACCACGCCCCCATTCATTTTTTGACCAAATATTCAGTGACCTGATTATGAAGCACATGGTTGATGAAACAAAGAGATTCAGTGATCAAAGCCTTCAGGCATAAGGGGAACTAGCAAAATAGTTTGAAAATGGAACAGCAGTGAATGAAATGCATGTGTGTGTGTGTGTGTGTGTGTGTGTGTGTGTGTGTGTGTGTGTGTGTGTGTGTGTGTGTGTGTGTGTTGGGGGCATGTGAGTGTGTTTGTATGTGTTTGTGTCTGTGTGTGTGTATGCGTGTGTGTGTGTGTGTGTGTGTGTGATAAGTGTGTGATGTGTGTGTGTGTGTGTGTGTGTGTGTGTGTGTTGTGTGTGTGTGTGTGTGTGTGTGTGTGTGTGTGGTATACATCTGCACTTTTATGTGCATGTGGATGTTTGTACTGTGTGTGGATGTTTGTACTGTGTGTGTGCACTCTGTGTATGTGTTGTGTGTGTGTGTGTGTGTGTGTGTGTGTGTGTGTGTGTGTGTGTGTGTGTGTGTGTGTGTGTGTGTGTGTGTGTGTGTGTGTGTGTTGTATGTATGAATGTGTTTGTATGGTGTGTGTATGGATGTGGGTGTCTGGGTGTGTCTGGGTGTGTGTGTCTGTGTGTTGAGGTTATAGTTTTGAAACCTTGTGCTGTGCTTATTTAGTCAAACAATAATCATATGTTACTGTTTCAAGAATGTGTGCTTTGTTAACATTTTTCATGAATTTTCCAATTCCATTCAACTCAAGCACTTAGTATGCTGAAGCCGACTACAAATCGCCAAGTAGTCAGCAGCATTTTGCTGACTTTAGCTGAATTGTATAAAGTAGAAATCTCAGGTAGCCATTGTTCACTCTCTACTGGGATTTTCAATGTGATTTATGTGGAAAACTGTCCACTTTTCAGGAGCAGTGTGAACTTTACCACTATCCAATTGCAGCCACCCTCAATTTTGTTGTCACAAAAACATATTTTCTCTTATCACCACCTACAAAAAGAGAACTATAAAAGTTACAACTTTGAAACTCTGTAATATGCTTATTCAATCAAACAATAATCATGTGTGGAAATATCAAGAGTGTGTGTTTCCTCATTATTTTTTTATGATTTTTTTTTTTAAACACCTGTACAAACCGCCTGTATACAGGAGAATGTGAAATGACAAATCGACAAGTTATCAGTAGTAAGTTATTGATTTTAGTTTATTTGTAGGGAATAGAAACTCTCAGTTAGTTATTGTTTACTCTCTACTGGTATTTCCAATGTGATTTATGTGAAAAACAGTCCTCTTTTCAAGAACAGTGAGAACTTCCCTTATATGCTCTTGTGATCACCCTCATTTTCATTACCATGAAAACATACCTTGTTTTACAACTGGCAACAAAAAGAGTACCATAAAGGTTACAGCTTTGAAACTTTGGAAAATGCTTGTTCAATATGATGATAATCATGTGTCAAAATTAAAAGAATATGTGTATAGCCGTTATTTTTTAATGATTTTTTTAAAAACCTATACAAACGCCCAGTATACAGAGGAATGTTAAATTCCAAATCGCCTAGTAGTTAAGACTTCCAAGCAAACAGTAAGTGAACAATCACATTACACTTCAATTTTTCAGTCTCCTGTGAATGATAACGATAAGTGAATACCAACTGTCAGTCTTCAAGTCCATCAAGTATGACAACAAGAAGTGAATATCAATGCAATATTTGTCAGTCTTAAGTCACTCTTGCATGTCAAGTCATTAAATGTGTTACATTTGTTGATCTTCAAGCCCGTCAAGCATAACAATAAACAAATATCCCAGTCTTCCCAACGAGCCATAGCACATGTATTCAATCCTTGGTAGGAGCAGGACGGACGGGGATTCAAACCCACAACCTTACAGTCTGTAGTCTATTTCACTAACCATTACACCATGGTGACTCATTTGAAAGAAATTCGATTTCTTTTACTCAATAGCTGGCCATCATTAGCAAACTGGGGAGTCCTGTGTTATGTCCTTGTCTTCTTATATCACAACTACCAATATTTCAATATATAATACAAATGAAATAAGTATGGTGATAGTGGTTTACACATAAAAGTTTTATCCATTTACAAAAATTTTCACCAAACTCACATATTTTTAAAACTTGATAATCTAATGAGTCAAAGGCTTTCTCAAAATCAAGACGAAACAAGAATCCATCTACTGTTTTTACATACTGTTTTTATCATTATTGTTTACAACTCAGCCGAGTCATATCAGAGCTATAACCACTGCAAAATGTACACAATACCTTGATGACTTTATAAAAAAGATGGTAACCAAAAAATAAACAACCATACTAATGCATTCACGCACACAATATAAAGACATATCCCTGTGGCTCACCATTTCATCCAGTTTATCACCAGGGGTTACAACAAAAACAAAAACAAACAAAAAAGAAAAAAAAACTTGAATGCCAATGTAAAACATGACTAAGGAAAACTAAAACATATATAAAACTGGCCTAACTTACCTAAAAATTGCTGCTGCACAATACATTTCCTTAGATCCAGGTCTGAAAGATATAGACATCTGCTCAGTTGGTCGGAAGATTTGTATTAATTTGTATTATGCTGGGCATTCTTCACTCAAGCCTGTAGCTAATTTTCTACCTTTTGTTTTTCTTTGCTTGTTAGATGTTTCATTACTACTTGAATATATGTTAACAATGACTTTTCATGTCAAAAGATAATCCTCTGCTCCCCACTCAACCTCAACCCCACTTTTCTTGTAAGTTTGTTGATTTTAGTCTGATAAAAAAACACACACACACAACACACACACACACACACACACACACACACACCACACACACACACACAAATAATATATATATATATAATGATATATGCATATGCATGCATGTACCCATGCACACTGCACACACCAATGAAACCTGGTTGTTTAAAAGCTTTAACTGCTTTTCTTTTGATTGTTTCCCTCTTTCAGTTTTCATTTCTGCTTGAATATGATACAATAACTTGCCTTTTTAACTTCAAAATATAATCCACCCCACATACCCCCCTCCCCTTTTCTTTTTCTTAATTGGTTGTCTACTAGTACATATATGTATGTGAATAGATACTGATGAAATAATAAACACACTATACATAATTCTGCACCACAACTTCCTTCTCAAGCTCAAAGCTTAAATGACAATGATGATATAATTCAACTAAACTTACACAACCTTTCTTTCATACTGATGATTGACATTCATTATTAACGTGAACATACCTAACATGACATTTTGAAAAATAATTTAAAACAAGTACCTTTATAGTCTGTCTCAATGGACGGGAAAAAATATGTGCAACCAAAATGAAAAAATGACAGGCACAGAAATCAAGTGGCTAAAAACTGCACTTCCAATAGGAAGGTCATGGGTTTGATCCCCAATGACACCTGGTGGGTAAACAAAAGAGATTTTCTGATCTCCCAGAACATGTGTGCAGGCTTGCCATACCTACACCCTTTTTGTACACATGAACAATATGAAATATGCACATTAAGAATCCTAAAGGATTGATGTTAATGCTGACATGGGGAAACATGAAAACAAGCACAACTACTGAAAATGGGAATATGCAAGCTCGTGCTTTTGTATACCACCCTGGACAGTATAAGCAAAAATAACAAGCATCTTTGCAGCCAAGAAATTTCAGAATGCTGAAGAATAAAACAAACAAACAAACGAATGTTCTAAGAACATTTTGTTATCTACCAAGTGCTGACTCCTTTTCAGTTTCTGACAAAGATGAAGGAAAAAAGCTTTTTTTATATATATATGTATATTTTTAAGACTAGGAGTAAGATGTTCAGCATTATGCATACAGAATCATACAAAACTAAAAGCAATCTATGCAAATATGTAAATGTTCCTGTTTTCATTTTCATTTTCAAACTATTCCATTTACTCTAGTCTGTTTTTATTAAAATATCACACAAATTTTCATGCTTCAATTTTACAGTGTTTTTGATATAATGAATAATGAGTGTAAATTTATAAAATATTGATAATATTAATGCTATAAAACATTTACACTCATAAAAATTATATCTTTGCTGCTTTTTTAAATCAGTGTTTTCTGTGTGTGTGGTGCGTGTGTGGTGTGTGTAGTGTGTGTGTTGTGTGTGTGTGTGTGTGTGTGGTGTGTGTGGTGTTGTGTGGACGTGTTGTGTGTGGCGTGACATTTTGAACAGAACTGTCAAAACACTGCACTACAATTACCTTCGTGGTGGTGTGTGTGTGTGTGTGTGTGTGTGTGTGTGTGTGTGTGTGTGTGTGTGTGTGTGCGTGCGTGTGTGTGCGTGACATTTTGAACAGAACTGTCAAAACACTGCACTACAATTACTCTTGTGTGTGTGTGTGTGTGTGTGTGTGTGGTGTGTGTGTGTGTGTGTGTGTGTGTGTGTTGTGTTGTGTGTTTTGTGTGTGTGTGTGTGTGTCTCTGTGTTGTCTCTGTGTGTCTGTGTCTGTGACTAAAATTGTAAACAGAACTGTCCAAACACTGGACTACAATTACTCTCTCTCTTTCTGTGTGTGTGTGTGTGTGTGTGTGTGTGTGTGTAGTTGTGTGTGTGGGTGTGTGTTAGTGTGTGTGTGTGGTGTGTGTGTGTTTTGGTGTGTGTGTCTGTGTGTGTGTCTGTGTGGTTGTGTGTTTGTTTTGTGTGTGTGTGCGTGCGTGCGTGATGTGTATGTGTTGTGTGTGGTGTCGTGTGTATTAAACAGAACTGATAAGCATAATATCTGTGTGTGTGTGTGTGTGTGTGTGTGTGTGTGTGTGTGTGTGGTGTGTGTGTGTGTGTGTGGTGTGTTGTGTGTGTGTTGTGTGTGTGTGTGTGTGTGGTGTGTGTGTGTGTGTGTGTGTGTGTGTGTGTGTGTGTGTGTGTGTGTGTGTGTTGTTTTGACGGAACTGTCCAACACGGACTACAATTTCTCTCTCTCCCTCTCTCTCTCTCTCTCTCTCCTCTCTCTCTCTCTCTCTCTCTCTCTTCTCTCTCAAGACCATTGTTATTGTCTTGTGATCAGTGTGTTGATAAACGGAGTGTTATCACGGAGCAGTGACTGCAAAAGAGAAGACTTTGCTGAATGAGTGTGTGGGCTGACACTGACTGACTGAGTGTTTTGTGTCATCACGTACTTATGGTGTGTGTGTGTGTGTGTGTGTGTGTGTTTGTGTTTGTAGCTGTGTGTGTCTGTATGTGTGTGTAGCTGTGTGTGTGCCTGTGTCTGTGTGTGAGTTGTGTGTAATGTGTTGCATGTAGTTGTGTGTGTGTGTGTGTGTGTGTGTGTGTGTGTGTGTGATGTGTGTGTGTGTAGTGACGTGTGTGTGTATGGTGTGTGCTTGAAAACAAGACTGAGTGAGAACTAGTGTTGCAATGGTGCATGTGTCAGTGTAGTTGTGTGTGTGTGTGTGTGTGTGTGTGTGTATGTGTGTGTGTGTGTGTGTGTGTGTGTGTGTGTGTGTGTGTGTGTGTGTGTGTGTGTGTGTTGTTTCCCTGCAAGGATGTGAACAGGATTTTTTTATATTCACAGGTGGTACCAGAGGCCATGGGACCAGAGGCAGGGGACAGGGAGCTATCAGCAGAGAGGGAGAGGAGACCTTGTGCACCCAACAACACCAGCCAGATATTCCACAGTTCACAGGGAACCTGGCCTGAAGATTCAGCCTGATGGGGACAGGCTGTGGACTACTACTGGCTCTTCCTCAATGAGATACTAGGGCAAACTTCCCTACCACCCTGGAGAAGACTGTCAGAAAGCTTTCCTCTGGCAGGAGGTCAAGGTGTACAGCAAGAGGGCATCAGGAAAGAAACCAACTTTGTGTGTGGACAGTGTCCTTCAAACCATCTCTTTGTGTGCAGCCTTGTTCGTGGCGTACCACACCAAAAAAACTACTAGTTGCTGACTGATACCTGTACATAGATCTATGTAGACACAGTATGTGTATGTATTTTCATCTCTGTGTGTGTGTTGTGTGATGTACTATTGCAAAATTTGTATAAAAAAAAAAAGGAAGGAAAAAAAAAACAGTGACACGGAAAATTCTTTCGAGTCCCAAAGTAAGCGTGTGTAGATATGGGGATTGTGAAACTCTTCTTGGACAGAAGGTAAGGAAATACATTTTTCATTATAATTCTTTTGCTTTCTGATAATAATTCAGTTTTATTATTCACTGTTTATCACTTTGTTTTATGTTTATATGACATCTATGTCTAGAATAGTGTAAAAAAAAATAATCTTGTTTCATTGGACATAAACTTTCATCTGTCCTGTTGAATGGATGTGTAATTATGATCAGTGTATAGAGGATTCAATTACCTTTCAGAAAGTATTAGTTTTATGGACTTTTATTGAGTAGTTTTTGTGTCAGAATTTTTTTTTTAATTATTACCTCCGCGATGTAATATGGCTTGGCAAACAGTTGGCGCAAAGCTAAAAAACGAGTGCATGAAAGTTTTAACTGATTGTTTGATTAATTCATTGATAGATTGATGGATGCACTGACTGAATGATTGATCCATTGATTAGTTGCTGACTAAGTACTGATCGGGAAAATGATTTATATGAAACTGATCAAATTGTTCGGTGACTCGATAACTAGTTTGGTTTATAGATGAGTAATTGTATTAGGCGACAAACTTAACTGGTAGAGAAACGGTTCAGTATTTTAACTGATCGGATTCAGATGGCTAATTAAATGATAAAATGGCAGTTGATTGATTGATTGATTACCGTTGCCACGGTACACTGAATGTACTAAGTATTTGTTTGATTAGATGGATAAAGTGAAGTATGTTTCGCAAGCAAGGTGATTTACTAATTATTTGTTGATTGTGTGATGATTGTATTACTTGACCGGCTGTTGGCTATACAGAGAGACTAATTGCTTGACCAGTAGATGGAGGAATGGAACGATATATGTATATGTATTAACTATCTTTATGACTTGTTTGATGCCTTAATGCACTGATGAAGCTTAATTATAATCAAGTACTATTTAGTGTGTTACTTCATTAAATGTTAGATTTAGTCAGCAAAAGAAAGATCTGTTGACTGTTACACCAACGAAGTATTCAACTGAGGAAAGCGCGGAAAGTGTCAATGTTCGACGATGCAATCATACGCATTGCAATATTGGTGTAATCCACAAAACCTATCTCCCCCCCCCCCCCTCCCACCGACTATTGTATTGTGGCCTAAGGCCGATGTACATTAAAAAATTCTGAGTTCTCCTCCTCTGGTGTTGGTGTTTGTGTCTGTGGTGTGTGGTGTGTGTGTGTGTGTGTGTGTGTGTGTGTTGTGTGTGTGTGTGTGTGTGTCATGTTGTGTTCTGCTATGTGTGTGTGTGTTGTGGTGTTGTTTTGTGTGTGTGTGTTGTGTGTGTGTGTGTGTGTGTGTGTGTGTGTGTTGTGACTTTAAGATGTCGAAACCTGCCTACAATTACTCTGTGTGTTTTTGTGTGTGTGTGTGTGTGTGTGTGTGTGTGTTGTGTGTGTGTGTGTGTGTGTGTGTGTGTGTGACATTTTAAACAGAACTGTCAAAATACTGCACTACAATTACTGTGTGTGTGTGTGTTGTGTGTGTGTATGTGTGTGTGTTGTGTGTGTGTGTGTTGTGTGTGTGTGTGTGTGTGTGTGTGTGTGTGTGTGTGTGTGTGTGTGTGTGTGTGGGGTGTGTGTGTGTGTGTGTGTGTGTGACATTTTAAACAGAAGTGTCATAACACTGTACTACAATTACTCTGTGTGTGTTGTGTGTGTGTGTTGTGTGTGTGTTGTGGTGTGTGTGTGTGTGTGTGTGTGTGTGTGCGTGCGTGCGTGCGTGCGTGCGTGCGTGCGTGCACGCGTGTGTGTGTGTGTGTGTGTTACATTTTAAACAGGACTGTCAAAACACTGCATTACAATTATTGACTGTAATTAAATATCTGGCACCATGACATAAACTGGGCGCGTGTTCCTGCTTTGGTCAGCGTCTGTTACAACCGTCCTACAGATAGATCGGCCATATCCCATGAGATGGGTGCCGACGTAAAAACTGAGCTAAATAAATAACGTTCCATTTTTAGTGCCCTTGTTATGTTTAAATTTGTATTCACGTATGTTTTCTAAATTCCTTGTGCAATAAATTGGACAGAGTGGTCAACGCCAGGGGCATCTCCTTAGATTACATGCCCGAATGCATTGATATGTGTACTTAATTTTCTTTCCTTTTTTTCCTGGTGAAGTATTGTGTGTTTTGAAGTGGTTATAGTCCTGATGTTGCTCTATGTAGTCAGCTGGACTTTAAACAACAATAACAACAAGAACAATAAAACGATGCCCCAATCTACACTGCTTCATTGACCATTCATTGACTTTGATCCCACAATGCTCGCTGCAGCTGTCCAGACACCACCAGCCCCAAGTTCTTTCAGCCAAACTCTTAGAAGCAGAAGAATCACTAGAAGCCAGTCCTGTCAAGCTACTATAGAGCCACCCACCAAGATCGCTCTGCACTGCTACCAGAGAATTTTGGTGGTGGATTTCAACAGCGCCCTTTTCATCCAGCACACGAAATATGATGCCTGTCGAGCCCCATACTAATGACAGTAATTGCTGAGTTGCAGCACAAACTGACATGTGTGAGAGGCCCCCCCCCCCCCCCCCAGTACAAAGACTACCATCACAACCCTCATAGACAGCCTCCATGGACCAATGACACCAACAATCCCAACTTTAACTGACTTCAGGCAATCCAAAACAAGTGTGACTGCCTGCAATCAAGCAAAAAGGAACCAGAAAAAAACACGAAAAAAGAATGCGAACGCGCATTTAATAAACAAGACAAGACAGGCGCGAATTTTCAGCCAACTCGCCTTTGTCAAGTGTAAGATCACAAACAAACAAACACCAGATACACAAATTAGCAGAAAAGACTGAAACTTCCCTGCTCACGGCTGTTCCAATCTGACTCTTTGGTTGCAGAAGCCCCTAGCTGTGACCTGACCTTATTTCAGCCAGAGAGGGCTGATCATGCACATTACGCCTGCTGACAGCGGTTGTGCAGTGGAAGGAAGAAAAATGAGTTCGTTGCTAAATAGTCTTAGGTTTTACAGCGCCTTTTAACAGTCTGTCTGATATGTAAATGACCGTGTTGCCGATATAAGTAGCATTAAATTGATACCAAACAAGACCAGATTAATCTAATAGATTACGCTATTGCATCCTGTACAAAACTGACATAATTTCATGGAGTAGAGCGATTTTGTCAAATCTCAGGGGTTTTTTTCTCGTAATTTTCAACCCTTCTAGCTAAGCTTCTGAGGTATTCACACACTATCAGAACTATGTCACACAAACTTCAACACTTCAGAAAGCGTCTTCACTTAATTAAAAAAAAGTCCACCTCGGCAGGGAAGGAGAGAGACGCGATATGATTACCCCACTGTAGAGCGACAACTTTAACCCACACGATGTTTCACCTTGTACAGACCGTTTCCATTCTCTTTTCTTGTGTTCGAGAGAGAGATGCTCAGTCGTCAAGACATTGTCATACGTATTGACGATCACTTATCACATCCCAGCAGATGATTTCCGGCTTAATTCAAGTGAGGAGAGCGACGCAAGTTAAGTACCCCACCTTCATGAAGTTGGCCACTTGACTTGTCTAACTTGGCAAGGGCACACTAAACACCGTTCATCACTGGAAGTGTTGTTTTTTGTTTGTTTGTTTGTTTGTTTGTTTGCTTTTTTTGTCATCATTATTGTTTTTTGTCTGCTTGAGTGGCTCAATACATGTACATCAGAGTGGGGCACTGGGACACAATGGGTTTTGTTCACCGTCAGTGCCTTTCTAATAAGGTTACATCAGTATTGACCAACATGAACAACAGGTTTATCACTCAAAATAGTAAAATCATATCATTCATTCAAGCAGATGTTTTACTGCAGCCAAATATGATTGACATTATGTATTGTGTTCCGTCGTGTTTGTCAGTGAATACAGAATAATATGTTGGCAATTTGGGCCCAGCCTGTGAGAATACTGGTGACAAACAAGATGTAAGAAAGGTAAATTCACTCATTTTAGAAGGCAAAGATTTATATACATGCACGACAACGTCCAAGCTATGCCTATATGTCTGTACTAACAAAGAGATGTCATTCAAATGTATTCCACGTTACAGAATGTGTTGTTATCATTCTCGCGAGTCACTACACTCGGTTGATCCTGGTAAGCATTACAGTATTTAAAATTTTGCTAAATAAGGTGGGATAAGAACGACATATTTGTTGTCACTATAAAATATTGCAAATGTATTCTTGTTCTGGTTAAAGGAAACGATACACACTGAGTCTGTACACTATATTACACATGGCGTTTCACCAGTTCTTTGTTAGGAGATCATGAAGCTGACATGAGTGTGGCATTTTGTCCTATAGTTCTTATCTGACTCTCTCTCTCTCTCTCTCTCTCACATGTGTGTTACTTTCCAGGAGTCTGTAATGGCTTCTCATCACTAACAAGATGTCACGCAGATGTTTTATTCCTCAACACTATCCATGGCATGATCTGAGACTGTGCCACTTCCTTTCATTAGCAGTACCATGGTCCTATCTTGGACAGTGCTGCTTCCTTTTGTAAACAGTACCAGGGTCCAGTCAAGAATAATCAAAACGGGCATAAATTATCTAAAATTGCTTCCGCACATCCCACCTCCTCAGAGCCAAAAATGCACTTAATACATGTCCCAATTATCAATCCTAAGAAAAAGTATGTAAGACTTCATTGAACACATACAGGTGTTTGGACCACCAAGGCAGATGATGATAGAAAGAAATGACAGAACGCAAAGAAGCAAGGCAGAAAAACAAAGACAGTGACAGAAAAGACAATTTCTAGCACAGAATGTCTAGAATGTTGTGGGGATACTATTTATACTGAAAGACACCCCCCTCCCTCCAGCATCCCCATGGGGGATGTCTGCTTGTTGAAAGAAACACGTGAACCAAATCTTGTTAAAAATCACACACAGCTACGTTTCAGTTTCAGTTTCAGTTTTTCCAAATGGTGTCTCCATCCTCGGAATGAATTCCATATATCCTGATGCAGTGATGCCATGTGATGGGGAAGATCCAAAATGGTCAGGGCACAAACATTAAGCCTGCACAAAAACCCATGACTTGGCCAGGTCCTATGGCCCTACCTAGCCTGTGGGGTTTGTATCTTTTACTAGTATTTCTATCGGTCTGGGCGCTGGAACAATCTGGGCTACACTGTGTATTTTATCTTTAAACAAAGGAACCGAATGGAAACATAACCTATCACCAAACATAAACCTGTCTCACATCACAAACCAATACTACACACAGCCTCCATTGCCTATCAACATGATTTACATAATGCCTTTTTCATCTATCGTCCACCTCAAAGGGAAAAAAATAGACAAAATAATAAACGATAAACAACGAATGTGACTAACACATAACAATCAACACATGCTCAAACACGTACCTATACATCACGACGCCATAAAACAATACGATTAATCATGCAAGTAAATAAAACAAACAAAACAAGAACAAAAACAAAAACAGAAAACTCAGAAATTGGAAAAGCCATCTGAAGTCTTATTCTCTGAAAGCAGCATAAGGTCCATAGGTCTGAATAACAGGCTAGGGTCCATAGGTTCTGAAATAAGCCAGGCTTAGGGTCCATAGGTTCTGAAATAAGCCAGGCTTAAGGTCCATAGGTTCTGAAATAAGCCAGGCTTAGGGTCCATAGTTCTGAATAAGCCAAGGGTCCATAGGTTCTGAAATAAGCCAGGCTTAGGGGTCCATAGGTTCTGAAATAAGCCAGGCTTAGGGTCCATAGGTTCTGAAATAGCCAGCTATGGGTCTAGGTTCTTAAAGGGTCCATAGGTTCTGAAATAAGCCAGGTTTTTATAGGTCGAATAACCAGCACCTAGGTTAAATAACCGCTAAGGTCCAAGTCAAATAAGCCAGGCTTATGGGTCCATATGTTCTGAAATAGCCAGGCTTATGGATCCATAGTTCTGAAATAAGCCAGGCTTAGGGTCCATAGGTTCTGAAATAAGCCAGCAGGTCCATAGTTCTAAATCAGCGGTCCATAGGTTCTGAAAAATAAGGCCATAGGCTGAAATAACCAGACAAAGGGTCCATAGGTTCTGAAATAAGCCAGGCTTATGCATAGGGATCCATTAGGATTCTGAAATAAGCCAGGCTTAAGGGTCCATAGGTTCTGAAATAAGCCAGGCTTAGGGTCCATAGGTTCTGAAATAAGCCAGGCTTAGGGTCCATAGGTTCTGAAATAAGCCAGGCTTAGGGTCCATAGTTCTGAAATAAGCCAGGCTTATGGGTCCATAGGTTCTGAAATAAGCCAGGCTTATGGGTCCATAGGTTCTGAAATAAGCCAGACCTAAGGGTCCATAGGTTCTGAAATAAGCCAGGCTTATGGGTCCATAGGTTCTGAAATAAGCCAGGCTTATGGGTCCATAGGTTCTGAAATAAGCCAGGCTTATGGGTCCATAGGTTCTGAAATAACAGCTAGTCATAGTCGATACCAGGCTTAGGGTCCATAGGTTCTGAAATAAGCCAGGCTTAGGGTCCATAGGTTCTGAAATAAGCCAGCTAGGTCCATAGGTTCTGAAATAAGCCAGGCTTATGGGTCCATAGGCCAGGAGCTACCTAGCACTAGTGAGCTGCAGGGGCAATGCCCCATTGAGGGGGTTCAGAGAATTTATTATTATTATCAGTATTATTATCGTTATTATATTCATTATCCATGTTATTATATCACTATTATTATCATTATAATTCTTCTTACCATTGTTACTATTATTATCAAAGCATGACATCTAGTTCACCCTGACAAAAAGATTAAAAAAACTGCAAATGAAAATCAAGCACAAACATCTATATCAATGCATTCATGCAGACGATCTAAGGATATGACTCTGGCGTTGACCATTCCGTCCAATTTTTCTCTAATTTGAAAAAAAAGCAAACAAACAACCTGAATAAAATGTAGAAACATAAATAGGTACACGATGTAGGGGCCTACATAGACTGTGAATACACTAACTGGCTTAAATTACCTAAAACTGCTTCTTTATTCCCTGAAGGAGCTGAAGAGAAATTGCACGCAAAAACAAAGTATGTCAGGGTGTCCTCTGAAATCACACTGAAGAGACTAAACATTATAGTCAGCTGTGTTACCAACCCTGAACATTGTTATTCCACACACACACACACCACACACACACACACACACCACACCACACAACACACACACACACACGAAAGACTTGTGAAAGGTTAGACAATTAGCAGGAATATTACTTGAATTACAAATACAGTACGTACCAAGACTGTTCCATGGGCCACACACTGGGTTGGTTTGCACGGAGGTCGATGCTTCTGGCTCCGAGTATAATGTAATACCAAGAGCAAACACGGGCTGTAACTTAAATTGAAGGGTTCGTAGTAGTAAGCTTGGACGGCCAGGGACGTTTCCTGTGAACACAACCTCTGTTTGTTCTCACTGGCGACGGAAAGATTGTTTATGAAGAGGTGTAATAGTGTGTAGAGAGTGTGTGTGGTGATGGTGGTGGTGAGTGGTGTGGTGTGTGTGTGTGTGTGTGTGTGTGTGTGTGTGTGTGTGTGTGTGTGTGTGGTGTGTGTGTGTGTGTACTTTGTGTGTGTGTTGTATGTGTGTGTGTGTGTTGTGTTGTTTGTGTGTGTATTTTTGTGTGTTTTTGTGTGTGTCTACTTTGTGTGTGTTGTGAGAGAGATGACAGAAAGAGAGAGAGAGAGAGAGAGAGAGAGAGAGAGAGAGAGAGAGAGAGCATGTATGTATGTGTCAGCGTTTGCATGGACATATTTAGCAATTTAGTGTATATGACTAAGAATGCGAGAGAGAGAGGGAGGGACAGAGGGAGAGAGAGAAGGACAGAGACAGAGACAAAGAGAGAAAGAAAGGGAGGGAGAGACAGTGAGGGACAGAGGACAGAGCAACAGAGAGAGAGAAAGAGAGAGAGGGAGAGACAGAGACACAGAGAGACAGAGAGAAAGAAAGAGAGAGAGACAGAGACAGAGAGAGGCAGAAAGAGACAGTTGCGTGTGTGTATAATTTTTATAAAACATACATACACTGGTGAGTATGTGTGTGTGCGTGTGCACTTGAATTATCGTCTCAGAATATAGTAGACAGGAAGATAAACCCAGCCAGTCATAGGAGCATTCAGCCTGAATGCTAAGTTTAGCAATCTTCATCATACAGGCTTCCCACTTCCCTAAGGTCGTTGGGTTGTAGAGTGACATCTTCCCTTGTTGTGGAGTTTGGAGTCCGTGGATTTGTTCAGGATGGATTCATCGTACTCAGACAATTAGATATGCGCTCCACCCAAATCTGCCAGCACTTATATGGCAGACTCCTTGAGCCTGCACAACATCTCAAAGCGCTGGCACGATCTTGCAATGTTTAATTAACCCTTTGACTCCTGCACCCTGTCCACCAGCATCCTGTATTGCCAACCATGCCAGTTGCAGTTTCAGTTTCAGTTTCTCAAGATGACGTCTCCACGCTCGGAACAAATTCCACATGCACTAACGTCACAGGTGCTATGTGTATGGAATCATGGCACATGCCTTAAGCCTGCACATAAACCCATGAGCTGGCCAGGTCCTGAGGCTCCTACCTAGACTATGTTTTACCTAGTCTATATTTTATACTGGTATTTTATCAGCCTACCACTGGAATAATCTTGGTTACATGTAAATGACATGCAGATGTGTGTATCTTACCTTCCAAAAAGGAACATACAATATACTAACATATACATGTATAGTAAATGAATAATGAAAGGTCTGAATCACAACACAACTAGCTATTCTGTATATACTCGTCTCACTTGGCATTCTACAATCCAGTCCTACTGTAGCTGACATTTTTGACCTGCTTCTTTCAATTGTCCACAAACGAGACACGAACCTCCGTGACTTGCTGGTCTGTTCAAGACTCAGAAAACCAGTCAGCCAACCTCCAGGAACCTCTCCAAGTAACAAACCCAAATGCAGGACATGTCCTTTCGTGTGCTCAGCCACCACAGTCAGAGGCCCCAAATCGCATGAAAATTACAAAACATTTTAACTGTCAAACCTATAACATTGTCTATTTGATCAGCTGCTCTAAATGTTTTCAACTGTTCATTGGTGAAACTGGACGTACCCTTGATACACGTTTCAAGGAACACTTGGCCGACATCCGACATCAAAGAGATAAAACTATCTCAAATCATTTCAATCAGTCGGACCATTCAATCAACAACACCCGAGTGAAAGGTCTGTGGCTTCTATACAGTAATAGCACATAGACAGGAAAGACAGAGAATCCCATCTTATAGATAAACTTGGTACGCGCAAGCCACATGGCCTCAATGTCAAACCATAAAGATTTCTTCAGCTGAATTCAGTATCATGCCACTTCATGTACTTTTATCTGGACATGGCTTTGCGTGCATGTACTTTTACCTTGGTGTGTATGTGTATGCGTATGTATTCGCTCGAATGTATAGGTATAACATTTCATGTCATGTATAATTTATGTTTATACTGCTTGGATGATTTTATGTATACTATTGTCTTCTGTTAATGTGCCCTTGAGTCCATGTATGTTTTAATTAGATGATGATTTACTGAAATAGACCATATCATCACCATTTTCCCATCCCAGTGAGGTATTGGCTTTGCAGCTGCACATATCCCTTTTTATCTTTATTTTTATTTCAAATTCAATCTGTGTCATTTCTCCTTTCACAAGACAGGCCCACTGCATCTGACTAAGGGTTTTTTCTCCAGGGACTCCGGTTTTCCCTTCAGCCCCTTGGCTGTAGGTTTAGGATGTTTTTCTTCCTATTCCAAGGTCAGACCGGATTCGTTGCACTAGGCACGATCCATTTACATCAGCCATACCTCTTGATTAAATATTTTCCCATTCTGTCGAAAATATACCTACATTTTTCTCGAATGCATTATTTAATACTGGTATCCTTGACATTCCAAACACTACTCTTCACTAGTACGTCATAGGTCTCATTTCCGCTCTGACATCATATTTACTCAAACACATTATGATGTCATCTTGGTCAGTTTATTCCTTTTCTCACTTTCTCACATCGGACATGGCAGCAGGGAAGTTTCAGTCTTTTTCTCATAATTTTTGTATCTGGTGTTTGTTTGTTTGTAATCTTACACTTGACAAAGGCCAGTTGGCCGAAAATTTGCGCTTGTCTTGTCTTGTTATATTAAATATGCGTTCGTATTCTTCTTTCGTGTTTTTTCTGTTTCAAGTTTGCTTGAACATGGGCAGTCATACTTGTTTTGGATTAACTGAATCAACATTCATGTCACTGTTGTCAACAGCCTGCCCGTCATGTCAAACCTGTCACCTCCGAAGAACCAATTGAAAACGTTACCTGAAATAAAGACAGCTTGAAAAAACTAACAAAACTACACCCAAACTGATAATAAAATCCAGTTTAGCACATTATCATGGGTGGGACATAGAAAAAATCCGAATACTGAAGAAAAAAAAAAACAGTGAGAGAGGTCAGTTTTGTTTACTTTTGTAGTGTCCATTATTACAGCCTAAAGCACAATTGACGTTTGGGTCTATGCCTCAAATTCAGTCAAAATGATCAACAACATGTGGTATTCAAAATTTTGTGAATACTGAAATCAATTTGTGGAAGGAAAAGTCCCACCCATGCATTACATACAGACCAATGAACTTCTTTCTGCTGCAACATATTCATGCAAAAAGGAAATTTTCCTTCTAAAATTACGTTTAATCTAACATACTTACCGTGGCTCACAAATGCAATAAGCGGCAGCGGTTTGCCAATTCTGCCTCGTAACAATAAAGTCCGAAGGGACAGTAACTCTGAGAGTGTCTACGTCTTGCGCATGCGCAGGTGCTCTTCCTCTTTTCGAGGAGACCTTGACCTTGACCCTGACTGTGGCTAGAAGGAACCAGGAAGGCGGGGAGGTCGGGAGGGACTCTGCGTGAGCCACGGTAAGTATGTTAGATTAAACGTAATTTTAGAAGGAAAATTTCCTTTTAATTACACATACTATACCGTGGCTCACAAATGCAGAATAGCACTACCCGGATGGAGGGCTTACCTGGTTAACGCCTGGAGGAATGGCAGGAGTCAGGGCGTGTGGCTGAGATGGGGTGTTGGGCCACCACAGCGGAAGCGATACCCCTGGACCCATCTTCGCGCAGACGGGAGACGTCGCGCAGGTAGAACTGGATGAAAGTGCCCGGGGAACGCCAGTACGCGGCGTCAAGGACGTTTTGGATGCTGGCATTGTGGATGACTGCCAGCGAAGAAGCCCATGCTCTGATCTCATGGGGCCTTGGGGAGAAGACAGCTAGCTCGGCGCTCGACCTGGCATACGCAGCCTTGATGACTTCCCTCAGCCATCGAGAGATGGACGTGCGTCTAATGTCCTTTCTATAGTTTTCGTTGTAAGAGAGAAAAAGGTGGCGCCGCTGCTGGCGAGAAGATTTCGTCCGCTTTCTGTACGCTCGCAGTGCGCGAACCGGGCAGAGAGTGCGATCCTCGTCGTCCGGAGCGAGGATAGACGTGAGGGGATGGATGTGGATGGCCGGCGAAGGAGAACCTGGAGACTGGTTCTTGGCCAAGAATTCCGGGAGTAGGCGGAGAGACATCGAGCCATCAGGTTCGAGAGCAACATCTCTGGGGAGACCACTAAGGGCGTGCACTTCGCTGCAGCGCCTCCCCGATGCGAGAGAGACGAGAAAGGCCGTCTTGAAAGAGAGGAACTTCAGGGAACACTCCCTGATGGGTTCGTAAGGGGGGAGTCTAAGGGATGAGAGGACGAGAAAGAGATCCCACGCCGGGGTTCGGCGGGGGTTCCTGGCTTCCTGGAGAGAAGCCCCTCTGACGAGATTCCGCAATAGAGGATCGTGCTCAAAGGACGGACCACCCAACTGACGGATGGTGGTGCAGATGGCCGCCCTGTGGACCTTCACTGAGGATGCGGAAAGCTTTTTCTCTGTGGACAGAAAGCCGAGGTAGTTGGCCAACTGCAAGCGAGAGGGTGAATGGGGTGACACCTCATTTGAGGTGCACCAAGAGACCCAGCCATTCCAGTGGGCATTGTACACCCCCTGTGTGCCCGGCCTGTGAGCTTGCTGCACAAGGCCGATTACGGCCGGGGATAGGCCTAATGAAGACATCGAGTCCCGCACAGCATCCAGGCGTGAAGGTTTAGAACGTCTGGATTGCCGTGCGGAATGCCTGACCTGGGTTGGAGGATGGAGCGGCTCGATACCGCGAGTTTTAGCGGCGGCACATGGGACAGGTGCAGAAGTTCTGGGTACCATGCCTGTGCTGGCCATTTGGGTGCGACAAGGATTAATGTCGCTGCGTCCTCCCTGGCTTTCCTCAGCACTTTCCCCATAATGGGGAACGGGGGAAAGGCATAGCCGATGAGGTTCGACATGGAATGGATAGGGCATCTACAGCCCAGGCCGCTGGGTCCGGAACTGGAGAGACATACAAAGGGAGGCGGTGATTGAACCTGGTGGCAAAGAGGTCCACGTGTGGTTTGAACCATGCTGCCCATACTGGCTCCAGGACTGCATGGACCAGTGTCCATTCCGAGGGAAGAATCATGTGGGATCTGCTGAGAGAGTCCGCAAGTATGTTGATCTTCCCCGGGACATGCTTTGCTGAGAGCTGAATCGAGTGTTCCTCGCACCAGATGAGGAGCTGTTCCGCTCTCCGAGACAAGGAGTGGGAGCGGGCGCCCCCTTGCTTGTTGATGTAACAAGCTACTGTGGTGTTGTCCGTGTTGATGCGGACATGTTTTCCCTTCAGAAAGGGAGAAACTCCCCGAGTGCCAGGCAAACTGCCTCCAGTTCCAACATGTTTATGTGGCAGGGCATGAGGTCGGTCGACCACCGACCTGCGGCTGTCAGCGTGCCGACATGGGCTCCCCACCCGGAGGTGGACGCGTCCGTGAACAAGTGCTCCTGAGGAGGGGGCAGTGTGATGGGGACTCCCTGGGCCAGGCGTGACTGGGAGCGCCATTTGGTCACTGCTGATATGAACCAAGGGCCCAGGTGGACTGGGAGGTCCCATGGCTGAAGCGACTGTGACCAACGCTTCCTGAAGCCGCGTTGGAATTGCCGCTTGAGAAGACGACCCAGTGGCACTAGGGGTGCCAGCGACTCCATAAGGCCCAGTAGGGAGGCCAGCTTCCTTGCTGGCGCTTGGAGTTGGGGGAGCAGTTGGGCTAAGAGGCCCTGAAGGCGCAGTAAGCGCTGGGGAGACGGGGTGACCCTCCACTTGGAGGTGTCGAAGGACATGCCCAGGAACTGGAATTGTTTGGAGGGAGTTAGGTCCGACTTCTCCTCGTTGCAGACAAAGCCCAGGTTGTGACAGAGTTGCAGGACCTGGGATGCTTGTTGCGCACACTGTTCTTTGGAGGAGGCGAGTAGAAGCCAATCGTCTAGATAGGCCTTGAGGCGGATGCCCTTCTCCCGAACATGCATGCAGAGTTCCCTCGCCACCTTCGTGAAGAGCCAAGGGGCGGGTGCCAGACCGAAGGGCAGTGCCCTGAATTGGAAGATCCGGTTCCTCCAGACGAATCTGAGGTACTTCCTGTCCCTGGGGTGAATGAGGAGATGGAAGTATGCATCCTTGAGGTCGATGGATATCCCCCAGTCGCCCGGGTGCAAGGCCTCGCGGATGGACATAGGGGTCTCCATACGGAAATGGAGGACGCGGAGGAACCGGTTTAGGGAGGAGAGGTCCAGGACGGGCCTCCAGCCCCCCGAAGTTTTGGGGACCACAAAGATGCGTCCATAGAATCCCGGGGACGCAGCGAAGGAAACTTCCTCCGTAGCCCCCTTGGCTAACATCGAAAGAACCTCCTGATCCAGGGCCTGCGAGGCCGAGCGATCTTGAGGAAGTGCGAAAGCAGGGGGAGAGAGCGTGAGAGGAGCCTTCCTTGGGCCCCAAGGAAGGCGGAACCCCGACCTGATCACCCGCAGGGCCCACGGGCTGGCGGGCAGCCTCTCCCACGCGTCGATGTGTCTGGAGAGACTGCCCACAGGATCGCCCGTGGGGGGTGATGGCCTCAGGCCGGGGGTGAGTCATTGGGGGTTGGCCGGCTGAGAGGGAGCCGGCCTGCGGGCCTTAGGCCGGGCCACCGGCCTGCCCGAATGCTGTTGCGGTCTCCTGTGCCCTTGGGGCCTGGGATCGGCCCGAAACTTGGTGTGGGTGGGCCTGTTTGGCGGGTAGGCCGCTGGAGCCGGGCGCTTCACGGCAGGGCGAGAGGGCCTCGAATGGAGGGCGAGGTCCCTTTTTATGTCCGCCTGGTGCTTCAGGACGGCCTCAACATGGTTCCCGAAGAGGGAGCCCGGCTGGACGGGCACCGCGCGCAAGGAGGCCCTTGCCGACGGTGAGGTGGCAACCGAGGATGCCGCGAGAATGGCATCCCGCCTCGCCATGACGGCGTTCAGATACGTGCGTGCTTGCGATTCGGCCACGGATCTGAGCCCCTGCGCCATGGCCTGGATAAAGGCCACGATGGTTGCCTGGTCAGGCGCCTGGCGGAGCGTGAAGGACTGCTGGTTGGGGTCCTTCAGGGCTTCCCCTAGGCCGCCCAAGAATGAGTCCAGGGCGGAGGTTGCCACCAGCCCCCGTCTCGCGTTCTCCTCCCATTCCGTCAAGCATTTCTCCGTGATGGAGATATGCTGCGGCTGGGCCCGAGAGCGATCGTTCACAAGGAGGAGGTTCTCCTGTGTGAGCGAGAGGGGAGCGTCAGGGATAGGCCCATGGGCCATGAAGGGCTTCCGCTGGAAGGGGAGCGGTGCCGGCTTCAAATCCTACATCCACAAAATATAGGACTGACAACAGTTTTCCCTAATACAAGCAAAGACGAGATGTGTCATAAAAACACAACAAAAGCTAGTTATAACCAAAAAAATCAATGTTGTCTACAGCCTGCCCATCGCTGAAGCCATGTCAAAGCTGTCACCTCTTAAGGATCAATCTACACATTAAACCCTAACCTCAAATTAGTCATCCTGAAGAAACCCAACAAAATGGAATCCAAAATATCCTCTGTTTTAGTTTTGGCCCAAGGAAATGTAATCCACTTGGATAATAATAATAATAATTAATAATTAATAATTACAATATTTATATAGCGCAAAATCTTGATAAAATCAAATCTAAGCGCTGAAGCAGACACACACGCACGCACGCACGCACGCACGCACACACACGCACGCACACACACACACACACACACACACACACACACACACACACACACACACACACACACACATGGCTATAAATGGGGAGAAAAAATAAAAGCAATAAAAGCAGAAATAAAAGCAATGGAAAATTATAGAGAGCATATCATATACAATTATATATTATAACCATGTGATTCCCCTCCGAGCGGAGACAGGCTGCAGAGGGGGGGGGGGGGGGGGGGTTGAGTGAGGTTAGGACTTTATGCGGAGGAGAAAAGGTGAGTTTTGAGAGCGGACTTGAAGGAGACAAAAGTAGGTTGCTGACGGACTGAGAGAGGAAGTTTTTTCCAGGAGAGTGGACCAGAAACAGAGAAGGCTCGTGGACCATAGGTATTGAGCTTAGTGCGTGGGAAGCGAAAAGTCAGAGGATCGGAGGCAGAGCGGAGAGTACGTGAGGGAAGATAGATCTCAAGTAGGCTTGACAGGTAATCGGGGGCTGCGTTATTGAGGCTTTTGTAGCACATGGCGTCTAGTTTGTACTGTATGCGCTTTGATACAGGGAGCCAGTGAAGTTGTGCCAGGAGAGGAGATATGTGGTCAGCTTTTTTCTTTTTGAGTACAAGGCATACAGCATTGTTTTGAATGCGCTGTAGGATGTGAATGGTGGAGGCAGGAAGACCAGACAGGAGTGAATTGCAGTAGTCAATGCGAGACATTATGAAGGAGAGAACGAGTTTTGCAGTTGTTTCAACAGAGAGATACTTCCTGATCAGCCTTATACGATGGAGATGATAGTAGCAAGATCTGGCAGTTTGAGAAACAAAGTTGTTCATGGAGAGGGTAGAGTCAATGCAGACACCAAGGTTTTTAGCTGAATCAGAAATTGGGACTGATGTGTTACATAATGGGAGAGAAAGAGGAGGCAGCTGAGAAAGTTTCTGACGGGTGCCAATAAGGATAGCTTCTGTCTTGTTGTCATTAAGCTGAAGTTTGTTGAACGTCATCCAGTTCTTAATGTCCGAGTAACACTCAGTGGTGCGAGTCAACAGGTGCTGTATATTATCAGGTGAGTCACTGTCTTGAAGTTGGGTGTCATCAGCATAGAAGTGGTGTTTTATAGAGTGGGAGTTGATGATGGTGGACAGGGGGGAGGTGTAAAGAGTGAAAAGAACAGGGCCAAGGACAGATCCTTGTGGAATACCACAGGTCAGGTATGCAGGTTGAGAGTAAGTGCCATTGATGAGAACAGTTTGTTTTCTGTTTGATAGGTATGAAGTGAACCAGGACAGAGCAATGTCAGAGATGCCAAAAGTATGATGAAGTCTAGAAAGGAGAATACCATGATCAATGGTATCAAAGGCTGCAGACAGATCAAGGAGTGTGAGGAGAGAGACTTTGCCAGTATCAGTTGCAAGGAGGAGATTGTTGAGAATGTGTAGTAGGGCAGTTTCAGTGCTATGGCACTGGTGGTAGGCTGACTGGAAAGGATTGAGGAGATTGTTGGCAGACAGGTGAGAGTTCAGCTGGTTGAGGACGACTTTTTCAAGGAGTTTTGACAAGAAAGAGAGATTAGAGATAGGCCGGTAATTTTTCAGTTCATTTGGGTCTAAATTGTGTTTCTTGAGGAGAGGGTGAACAATAGCAGACTTGAAAGAATCTGGGACAGTTCCAGTTTGAAGAGAAGTGTTGATGATGTCAGTGATGAATGGGAGGAGAGTAGGGAGACAGTCGGAGTAGAGAGAATCTGGAAGAGGATCCAGGATAGTCTTCACATCATCCGCAAAGCCTTTAGGTGGTCCATTTCCTCCTCATAGCTGTTACCCTGTTTTTGACAAAGTATTTCACTGCCATCCAGTCACAGTTCTGCAGATACCTCTCTTTCTGGATGGCCTCTAAGCAAGCTTTTTTGTCAGGAACTTTGTGCTGCCTGAGGAAGCTTTTCAGGGGGCCTGTCAACTGCTTCAACCTCTGCCTGACTCCAGTTACGCTTTTTACAAGGTTTTCTTCTTGCAACTGTAACGGTGAATAGTCTTCACATCAAGATCACTTTAACATTAAGCCCAAACTCGCGATTTTGATTTTTAGCACATTACTCGTAAAAATCCACAATAGCTGAGCAATCCTGCTAAGTATTTCCAGTGTAATATTGCCCTTTAAAACAAATCAATAACAATAGGCTACTACTAAATAAGATGCAATCTTCCCTTTAAAACAAATTAATGACAATAGGCCTATCCTTTTCAGATACTGACTTTAAATTGAAACTAACAATTATGCAAGCTAATGGATGGTCTACTTTACAAATAATACAACTCACAGCCTTCAGTTCAGTTTCAAAACCTAAATAAGGAATATTATAACAATGACAGAAGATTTTGTTTTGTGACATTCTAAATCTGTGTGTGTGTTAGTGTGTGTGTGTTGTCAAAGAGAGAGAAAGAGAGAGAGAGAGAGAGAGACTAAAGACAGAGGCAGAGAGAGAGGATGATGCCTGTTAACAATGACTTGGATATGATTGTATTGGGACCTATTTACTTATTTATTCATTTCTTGTTGTCTCAGAGAGAGAGAGAGAGAGAGAGAGAGAGAGAGAGAGAGAGAGAGAGACAGAGACAGAGACAGACAGAGAGGTTCATGTCAAGTAATGTACAATGACTTGCACAGAATTGTTTGTTGATTTAAAAAAACAACTTATTTAGGCCTATTCATTCATTCATTTCTTTGAGAAAGAGAGACAGAGAGACAGAAGAGAGACAGAGAGACAGACAGACAGAGAGAGTTGGGGAGGGGGTAGGCGCACCCCTCTGTTTGGGTAAACCCATTTTCCGGAGCTCCACGAAGCCTGTTGAGCACATAGTATTTTTAGTAGTAAGCTCGCCCATCGTGGGGTGAGCAGGTCTACACAGTGACATGCAAATTAGCATGACCTCGGGGAGGAAATGGTTGACGAACCTAGCTTCGGCTGACAACTCAGAATTGAGTTCAAACGCAGTTGTCCTTTTCTTGAAAAATACAATGTTACAGATAAAACAGAACTTGATATATTGATTGCTAGTCTTTGTCTGACAATGCAAAAATTTGCCAAGCTGAAACTTGCACAGATTCTGTTACGCGTGGTAGGCCTACTGGCGTTGGCACATTCCGACGTCGTTTTGCTACTGATCTGATACAGATAATCATGTAAAAAGTTGGTGTGCAGCCATATTTTACTCTGTCTCTCTTACATTACATGTACATACTGTAGTGTTATATGATGTGCATGTACCGGCCACCGTGCATTTTGAAAATACATGCTTGAAAAACACACACACACACACACACACACACACACACACACACACACACACACACACACACACACACACACATCTGCATGCATGTACAAGCACAGACACACAGTCACACAATCCACAAGCAAGTTATCACTCACAAAACAAGTGTATACTCACAGGTATTGGTTAGAAAATGTTCCACACTCCAAAAAACCACACATTATGGAGGATACTGTGCACACGGCGCACAAATCCGAGATTCTTTAGTTCGCCCCACAGACATCTAAGATCGTTCTGCCCTGCTGGTTATCAATAGCATGCACCTTTCCCCTTCAGTTGGCGCACTTTTTGGTTCTGCCCTGCTGGTTATCAATAGCGTGCACCTTTCCCCTTCCCTTCCTCTCTCCACACCCCTTTCAGCACAGGTGCGCATGGAAGTACTCGTTTAGACCTACAGATTGACCTAGGTTCCAGTACTTGGTGCTGATCTCAATCATTTTCTACATTCAGTCCCTCTAAAAATCTTGAAAGAACGCAGCAGTCACACACAACACACACACCACACACACACACACACACACACACACACACACACACACACACACACACACATACACACACAACACTACACACACACACACACACACACACACACAATGCATGCAATAGTGGGAGGGAGAGAGAGAGAGAGAGAGAGAGAGAGAGAGAGAGAGAGAGAGAGAGAGAGAGAGAGGAGATATGCATTCCTTGCGCGAACACACACACACAGACACGCACACACACAGACACGCACACACACAT
>JAPXFY010000881.1:15000-22500 GCA_030674185.1 Monoplex corrugatus
TGTTCATGCTCCTCATATATAATACTTATTGCCTATTGTTGCAGTAGCATGCAGGACAGCGATGCTGCCGTGTCCCTAACAAGAACTTTGATATCCCGGGATGGGGTGGCTAGCCCTGTCCCTAATCCTCAACCATGGGGATCTGGGTGTCACAGGTAAGGATGTAGGTGACTGGTAGTGTTTTGCAGTTTATACAGGTTCGTGAAGATCTACAGTTGATTATTCTTCTCAGAGACAAAATACACCAGTCCAGATTAAACCAAATGATCCTTTATTTGAAGAACGTAGAAAATATAACAGGAACTGGGTAAATACTTCACACATCCAATGCACTACTCATAGTTTACAGAGTTATTCTTCTTCAGTCCTCAAATCTGAACACAGCAACCCCACGAATTTACATGTACAGCGACTTCTCTATCTCTGACAGCAGGCTTACACTTCAATTCTTGTGATCTCTCTCTCTCTCTCTCTCTCTCTCTCTCTCTCTCCCTCTCTCTCTCTCTCTCTCTCTCTCTCTCTCTCTTCCTCTCTCTCGCTGGACCCGCAGTCACGCTTTTTTATAACATCATGGAAAGTTCCAAAATAGTCCCGGCTTTTCCCTAGATTTTCAGCCAATCATTGCGGCATTATGGAACTTTCCCTTTCTAGAATTTTCTGTAGTTCTACCCAATGATTGAACAGATTAAATTTGTTTACGATTTCCGGAACATTCTCGAAAGATCTAAGGTATTCTACGTTTTCCTTGTCATTTCTAGATTGTTCCAAATGATTATATATATCTCCGTGCAACGAAATCGAAGTTAAACATATATTTTCAGTGTTAGCATAAGCCAAAACAAATATTCTTGATTCATTCTCTCTCTCTCTCTCTCTCTGTTTTTTATTTGAAATGTAACACTGGGATTAGTGCTTTGTCAGGGCTCCATCTATCGTACTGTCCAGCTCAGGTGGACATTCCATGGGTTACATTTCAAATAAAAAACATAAAAATAGAGAGAGAGAGAGAGAGAGAGAGAGAGAGAGAGAGAGAGAGAGAGAGAGAGAGAGAGAAGAGAAAGAAGAAGAAGAAGAGAAGAAGAAGAAGAAGAAGAAGAAGAAGAAGAAGAAGAAGAAGAAGAAGAAGAAGAAGAAGAAGAAGAGAAGAAGAAGAAGAAGAAGAAGAAGAAGAAGAAGAAGAAGAAGAAGAAGAAGAAGAAGAGAAGAAGAAGAAGAAGAAGATGATGATGAAACTCAATGTGAAAGTGCGAATGCAGATAAGAGAAGTGTGACATCAAAATGTGTCTGTCTATTCAGCTACTTTCCCCTGTTCGTTCTTGAAAATGGATTTGTGATTCGCTGGAGGATGAATCAAGAATATTTGTTTTGGCTTATGCTAAGAGTGAGTGCTTATTGTACTGTGTTTGTGTGCCATAATGTCCATACGCTTACCATTTACTAGAACTCTTGCATGAAGCCATCTGTAAAACTTAGAGAGAGAGGGAGGGGGGATCAGGAAGAGAGAGAGACAAAATAAAGAGAGAGAGAGAGAGAGAGAGAGAGAAAGAGAAGGTGAGGGAGTGAAGGAGCGGGTGAAAGAGAGAGAAAGAGAACGAGAAAGAGAGGGGAGAGAAAGATGGAGGGAGACAGAGAGAGAATGAGAAAGACAGGGGAGAGAGAAAGGGAGGGAGAGAGAGAGAGAGAGAGAGAGGTGGGGAGAGGGAGTGAGAGAGAGAAAGAGAAACAGAGAGAAAGAGAGAGTGATAGATAAAGAGAGAGTTATACAGAGAAAGAGAATGTGAAAGACAGGGGAGAGAGAGAGAGAGAGACAGACAGACAGACAGACAGACAGAGGCAGAGACAGAGACAGAAACAGAGACAGAGACAGAGACAGAAAGAAAAGGCATGCATACAGACAAGCAAAGACGGACCAAGAGAAATAGAGCTGTGGACAGTGAGGGAGGGAAGCTAATAGATAAACAGAAAAAATATGAAAATCACTTACAGACACAGACAGACAGACAGACAGACAGACAGACAGACAGGAAGACAAGCTGACAGACAAGGGGAAACAGACACAGCCACAGAAGAAGAAACAGGGCTAAGGAGGAAAAAAAAACAGTTATTTCAAAACTTCAAAGAAAACATACGCGTGCAGTTTCAGTCACCGCGCTCTGTGGACTCTACTGAGAAGGCCAGGGCAGACAGCAGAGGGCAGACGGTCAGAGAAATGGTTAGTGGCAGGCGATACTTTCCTCACGACACACACACTGCGGTAAAAGCTTTCATCTCTCTCATACAGCGTTCTATCGGATTTTTGCCCATCTCTTTTTGTGTCTTCTCATCTTCTCTGGAGACTTACAGTAAGTGTGAACATTTTCTGCCTCTGATCCTCTGACTTTTCGCTTTCCACGCACTAAGCTCAATACCTATGGTCCACGAGCCTTCTCTGTTTCTGGTCCACTCTCCTGGAACAAACTTCCTCTCTCAGTCCGTCAGCAACCTACTTTTGCCTCCTTCAAGTCCGCTCTCAAAACTCACCTTTTCTCCTCTGCATAAAATCCTAACCTCACTCAACCCCCCTCTGCAGCCTGTCTCCGCTCGGAGGGGAATCACTTTGTTTTAATATATAATTGTATATGATGTGCTCTCTGTGGTTTTCCATTGGTTTTATTCTTGCTTTTATTGCTTTTATTCTTTCTCCCCATTTGTGGCCATGCGTGTGTGTGTGTGTGTGTGTGTGTGTGTATGTGTGTGTGTGTGTGTGTGTGTGTGTGTGTGTGTGTGTGTGTGCGTGTGTGTGCGTGCGTGCGTGTGTGCGTGTGTGTCTTTTCGGCGCTTGGATTTGATTTTGTCGAGATTTTGCGCTATATAAATATTGTAATTATTATGCATGCATGTGCGTACGTATGTATGTATGTATGTATGTATGTATGTATGTATGTATGTATGTATGTATGTATGTATGTATACGCTTAGATTTATGTATGTATGTATGTATGCATGTATACGCTCAGCTTAGATTAATGTATGAAAGTATGTATGCATGTATGTATGCATGTATACGCTCATATGTATGTAGGTATGTATGCATGTATACGCTCAGCGCTTAGATTTGATTTTATCAAGATTTTGCGCTATATAAATAAAACATATTATTATTATTATTATTATTATATACTGGCAATCCATTTACTGTTGAAGAAGATGATGAATTTAAGGAGAAAATGTGATTCTGTGTGTGTGTGTGTGTGTGTGTGTGTGTGTGTGTGTGCGTGTGAGAGAGAGAAAGAGGGGAAGAAGAGAGAGAGGTGGTGAGAAGGAGTGAGAGAGAGAGAGAAAGAGACAGAACAAGAAAGAGAGGAGAGAGAAAGAGGGAGGGAGAGAGAGATAGAGTCAGAGAGAGAGAAAGAGGGAGAGAGAATTAGAAAGAGAGGGGAGAGAAAGAGGGAGAGAGGGAGATAAGAAGAAAGAAGAGAAGAAGAAGAAGAAGAAGAAGAAGAAGAAGAAGAAGAAGAAGAAGAAGAAGAAGAAGAAGAAGAAGAAGAAGAAGAAGAAGAAGAAGAAGAAGAAGAAGAAGAAGAAGAAGAAGAAGAAGAAGAAGAAGAAGAAGAAGAAGAAGAAGAGAAGAAGAAGAAGAAGAAGAAGAAGAAGAAGAAGAAGAAGAAGAAGAAGAAGAAGAAGAAGAAGATGATGATGAAACTCAATGTGAAAGTGCGAATGCAGATAAGAGAAGTGTGACATCAAAATGTGTCTGTCTATTCAGCTACTTTCCCCTGTTCGTTCTTGAAAATGGATTTGTGATTCGCTGGAGGATGAATCAAGAATATTTGTTTTGGCTTATGCTAAGAGTGAGTGCTTATTGTACTGTGTTTGTGTGCCATAATGTCCATACGCTTACCATTTACTAGAACTCTTGCATGAAGCCATCTGTAAAACTTAGAGAGAGAGGGAGGGGGGATCAGGAAGAGAGAGAGACAAAATAAAGAGAGAGAGAGAGAGAGAGAGAAAGAGAAGGTGAGGGAGTGAAGGAGCGGGTGAAAGAGAGAGAAAGAGAACGAGAAAGAGAGGGGAGAGAAAGATGGAGGGAGACAGAGAGAGAATGAGAAAGACAGGGGAGAGAGAAAGGGAGGGAGAGAGAGAGAGAGAGAGAGAGAGAGGTGGGGAGAGGGAGTGAGAGAGAGAAAGAGAAACAGAGAGAAAGAGAGAGTGATAGATAAAGAGAGAGTTATACAGAGAAAGAGAATGTGAAAGACAGGGGAGAGAGAGAGAGAGAGACAGACAGACAGACAGACAGACAGAGGCAGAGACAGAGACAGAAACAGAGACAGAGACAGAGACAGAAAGAAAAGGCATGCATACAGACAAGCAAAGACGGACCAAGAGAAATAGAGCTGTGGACAGTGAGGGAGGGAAGCTAATAGATAAACAGAAAAAAATATGAAAATCACTTACAGACACAGACAGACAGACAGACAGACAGACAGACAGACAGGAAGACAAGCTGACAGACAAGGGGAAACAGACACAGCCACAGAAGAAGAGACAGGGCTAAGGAGGAAAAAAAAACAGTTATTTCAAAACTTCAAAGAAAACATACGCGTGCAGTTTCAGTCACCGCGCTCTGTGGACTCTTCTGAGAAGGCCAGGGCAGACAGCAGAGGGCAGATGGTCAGAGAAATGGTTAGTGGCAGGTGATACTTTCCTCACGACACACACACTGCGGTAAAAGCTTTCATCTCTCTCATACAGCGTTCTATCGGATTTTTGCCCATTCTTTTTGTGTCTTCTCATCTTCTCTGGAGACTTACAGTAAGTGTGAACATTTTCTGCCTCTGATCCTCTGACTTTTCGCTTTCCACGCACTAAGCTCAATACCTATGGTCCACGAGCCTTCTCTGTTTCTGGTCCACTCTCCTGGAACAAACTTCCTCTCTCAGTCCGTCAGCAACCTACTTTTGCCTCCTTCAAGTCCGCTCTCAAAACTCACCTTTTCTCCTCTGCATAAAATCCTAACCTCACTCAACCCCCCTCTGCAGCCTGTCTCCGCTCGGAGGGGAATCACTTTGTTTTAATATATAATTGTATATGATGTGCTTTCTGTGGTTTTCCATTGGTTTTATTCTTGCTTTTATTGCTTTTATTCTTTCTCCCCATTTGTGGCCATGCGTGTGTGTGTGTGTGTGTGTGTATGTGTGTGTGTGTGTGTGTGTGTGTGTGTGTGTGTGTGTGTGTGTGTGTGTGTGTGCGTGTGTGTGCGTGCGTGCGTGTGTGCGTGTGTGTCTTTTCGGCGCTTGGATTTGATTTTGTCGAGATTTTGCGCTATATAAATATTGTAATTATTATGCATGCATGTGCGTACGTATGTATGTATGTATGTATGTATGTATGTATGTATGTATGTATGTATGTATGTATATGCTTAGATTTATGTATGTATGTATGTATGCATGTATACGCTCAGCTTAGATTAATGTATGAAAGTATGTATGCATGTATGTATGCATGTATACGCTCATATGTATGTAGGTATGTATGCATGTATACGCTCAGCGCTTAGATTTGATTTTATCAAGATTTTGCGCTATATAAATAAAACATATTATTATTATTATTATTATTATTATTATTATATACTGGCAATCCATTTACTGTTGAAGAAGATGATGAATTTAATGAGAAAATGTGATTCTGTGTGTGTGTGTGTGTGTGTGTGTGTGTGTGTGTGTGTGTGTGTGTGTGTGTTGTGTGTGTGTGTGTGTGCGTGTGAGAGAGAGAAAGAGGGGAAGAAGAGAGAGAGGTGGTGAGAAGGAGTGAGAGAGAGAGAAAGAGACAGAACAAGAAAGAGAGGAGAGAGAAAGAGGGAGGGAGAGAGAGATAGAGTCAGAGAGAGAGAAAGAGGGAGAGAGAATTAGAAAGAGAGGGGAGAGAAAGAGGGAGAGAGGGAGAGAGAGAACGAGAAAGAGAGGGGAAAGAGAAAGGGAGACAGAGAGAGAGGTGGGGAGAGGGAATGAGAGAGAGAGAAACAGAGAGAAGGAGAGAATGACAAATAAAGAGAGAGAGAGGGAGAGAGAGAGAGAGGAAATAGAGGGAGAGAGAGAAAGAGAGAGAGAGGAAATAGAGAGAGAGGGAGAGAGAGAAAGAGAGAGAGAGACAGACAGACAGACAGAGATACAGACAGAGACAGAGAGAGGAGACATACATACTGACAAAGCAAAGACAGGCCAAGAATGAGCGAGCTATGTACAGTGAGGGAAGGAAACGAACAGACATACAGAAAAATCAAAGAATCACATACACAGAAATCAGACAGACAGACAGACACACACAACACACACACACACACACACACACACACACACACACACACACACACACACACACACACCCACACACACACACACACATAGGAGGACAAACTGACAAACAAGGGGAAACAGACACAGCCACAGAAGAAGAGACAGGGTTAAGGAGGAAGAAAACCAGCTATTTCAAAACTTCAAAGAAAACATGCGCGTGCAGTTTCAGTCACCGCGCTCTGTGGACTCTTCTGAGAAGGCCAGGGCAGACAGCAGAGGGCAGACGGTCAGAGAAATGGTTAGTGGCAGGCGATACTTTCCTCATGGCACACACCGCGGTAAAAGCTTTCATCTCTCTCATACAGCGCTCTATCGGATTTTTTCCCGTCTCTTTTTGTGTCTTCTCATCTTCTCTGGAGACTTACAGTAAGTGTGAATATTTTCTGCTAAGAGATGTGTATATACTGGCAATCCATTTACTGTTGAAGAAGATGATGAATTTAAGGAGAAAATGTGATTCTGTTGTGTGTGTGTGTGTGTGTGTGTGTGTGTGTGTGTGTGTGTGTGTGGTGTCTGTGTGAGAGAGAGAGAGAGTGGGGAAGGAGAGAGAGAGGTGGGGAGAGAGAGAGAGAGAGAGAGAGAAAGAGACAGAACAAGAAAGAGAGGAGAGAGAAAGAGGAAGGGAGAGAGAGTTAGAGTCAGAGAGAGAGAAAGAGGGAGAGAGAATTAGAAAGAGAGGGGAGAGAAAGAGGGAGGGATGGAGAGAGGGAGAGAGAGAACGAGAAAGAGAGGGGAGAGAGAAAGGGAGACAGAGAGAGAGGTGGGGAGAGGGAGTGAGAGAGAGAGAGAAACAGAGAGAAGGAGAGAATGACAGATAAAGAGAGAGAGAGGGAGACAGAGAGAGAGAGAGAAAGAAAAGAGAGAGAGAGAAAGAGAGAGAGAGAGAGAGAGACAGACAGACAGAGACAGAAACAGAGACAGAGACAGAGAGAAGAGGCATGCATACAGACAAGCAAAGACGGACCAAGAGACAGAGAGTTTTGGACAGTGAGGGAGGGAAGCTAATTGATAAACAGAAAAAAAAATCTCGTACAGACACAGACAGACAGACAGACAGACAGACAGGAAGACAAGCTGACAGACAAGGGGAAACAGACACAGCCACAGAAGAAGAAACAGGGCTAAGGAGGAAGAAAACCAGCTATTTCAAAACTTCAAAGAA
>JAPXFY010000882.1:0-5000 GCA_030674185.1 Monoplex corrugatus
GTTCTGGTGGTGTCACTATAGGATTAGATAAGTCCCCATTCCCCCTCTTCCCTGGGATGGTTATCCCCGTCGGCCATATCACCTGAGGTGGGTGCCGACGTTAAAACTAAACCAAACCAATCTGAAGGAAGTGGTTTTCATCAGGTCCTATTTGTTGGCCCAGATCTTTCCTTCTACAATTGCGCCACTAGGACACTGCTTTTTTTTTTTTTTTTTTTTTTTTTTTTTTGAATTGTGGGCAACGTGCAGAGCGTGCTTGGGTGACTGTGCTCCTGTCTGGAATGGGTACTCATTTGCCCGTGTGGGACAGCCCCGTATGGTATACATGTTTTTTCTTTCTCGTTCCATTTTCTGAACCACCTTAATGGCCACAGAAGCCGACACAGGTGGTTTTGTTGTCGTTGATTTTGCTGTTGTATTTATTTTTGTTGGGTTTTGTTGTTTTTTTAACAATGCGATGATGATGATGTCTGTGAGGATGATAATCTTGATGCTATGGATTTCCATCTAGGATTGAGACTGCGTGACAAGGCTGTACTCTACGCTTATTATCATAATATATCCTGGCGTCAACCAGGCCCGAGAAAAATACACACCTGCGGTGCTGGTCAGAAGATTTGAGCAACACCCTCAGTGACGCATCCATGAAGTGGATGAGACTCGACTGTGTAGTCCCAGTCTTCCCAGTGAGCCCATAGCACGCCCAACTCTGTGTAAGAGACGGTTACAGCCGAAAAATCCCTCGGTGATATATTTTTGAAGGGATTGGTGCGGATTCGAACCCACAACCGTCTAGTCGGTAGTCCGTAGCGTTAACCACTACACTACGGCGACTGGTTAACATGGTATATATGTTGGGGTAAAGGTAAGGGGTTGGAACTAAACAGCAGGAAGACTGAAGTCATGGTGATCAGTAAAAAACATGAAATTCCCTCATGCAAAATAACAGCAAATGGCACAACCTTGACACAGGTTGATAAATTCAAATACCTGGGAACGATCATTTCATCAGACGGCAGATGCACATCAGAAATAGCCGACAGAATCGGCCAAGCCAAAACAGAATTCAAGAAGATGACAAGCATTCTTACCAACAAATGCCTGTCAATTAACATCAGGAAGAGAGTTCTTGAATGTTATATAGAACCAATACTGTTGTACGGATGTGAGGCGTGGACAGTCAACAAACAAAGCCAGAACAAGATAGAGGCAGCCGAGATGTGGTTTCTAAGAAGAATGTTGAGAGTTCCATGGACAGCAAAGAAAACAAACGAGACAGTCTTGATGGAGGCCGACACAAGTAGATCACTCATCAGGAAGATTAGGAAAAGACAGGCAACATTCATGGGCCATTTTATGAGGAAGGGGGATTTGGAGCACCTGGTCACAACGGGAAAGCTGGAGGGAAAGAGAGCACCGGGTAGACCCAGGGAGAAAATGCTGGACGGACTTGCAGAGTGGCTGGGGACGAGGAGGGTGGGGGAGATGCTAGGGACAACGAGAGATAGAGACAGATGGAAGTCCATGATCGCCAGCGCCATGCGGCAGGGCACCTGATGATGATGATATGTTGGGGTAGGCGGCAGTGTCCAGTCCTCAGACAGAAGATCGTGGCTTGTTGTTGTCGCTGAAGGTAATTGATGGGATCATTTCTGTTATGTTCTGGGTGAAGGTTTCTTTTTATCATGGTCTTTGCCTGTGTGAAGGAGAGGGGGGGTGTTGCTGTTGTCGTCTGCTTCCCGCTGTCCCCAGAGAGTGTAGCTGCTGGTTACCCCAGATGCTACATTAGGTAGGGATCCACTGCACCGTAGACTTTCTTGTCCAGCATTATACATATTTCATTTCCCGGAGTTGCGCTGAGCAAAGACATAATAATAATAATAATAATTATTTGTATAGCGCATATTCCATATAAAAACATGCTCACCAGCGCTTTACATTTCGCAAGAAAGGCAAATGGTGATAAAAAATGTTCACAATTACATACACAATAAGATAACAACTAACATTAAAGCTACACAAATAAGAAGACACATAAGAAACCACAGAATATTAAAATTTAAACACTGACTTATGTAATGAAAAAAGATTAACAGATTTTTCATATGAATAAAGAGGCATACTGTGTTTATATATTGCTGCGTGTGTATGCTTGCGTACGTGTGCGTGTGTGTGTACGTGTGTGTGTGCGTGCGTGTGCGTTGCTGTGCGCGTGTGTGTATGTAAGAATGTGTGTGTGCGTGTGCTATGTTTGCATGCGTGTGTGTGTGTGTGTGTGTTTGTGCGTGCAATAGTTGTACATAAAATTATAATCAATATTTTGAATGAAGATAAAAAACAGAAAAATTCTAATTCATATACAGGAAAAACATTATAACTTCAGTATTACAGCATTAACACCTTGACAATCAAAATTACCTCACAAATTATAAACTATTCGCATATCATACATCAGATGGGGAGAGGTATGCAACCTACTCTGCGAAATGCGGTCTGTGAGACGTATTGCTGTGGCGTAGACCGACTGACCGTTGGTGTCGTTGAAGCGAGACCGCTTGGGCCGGTCAACTCGTGCCAGTGCCTGTGTCTGCTGTCTTGACTTTGCCTGGAGGGAAAGTTGTGGTTTCTGACATTTTCCATCTCTACGATTGCTCAGCTTATGTGCAAGTTGCCGTCTTTTTGCAGATGGCTATCTACTATCTACATGAAATCCCCTAATGCAAAATAACAGCAAACGGCACAATCTTGACACAGGTTGATAAGTTCAAATACCTGGGAACGATCATTTCATCAGACGGCAGATGCACATCAGAAATAGCCGGCAGAATCGGCCAAGCCAAAACAGCATTCAAGAAGATGACAAGCAATCTTACCAACAAATGCATGTCAATTAACATCAGGAAGAGAGTTCTTGAATGTTATATAGAACCAGTACTGTTGTACGGATGCGAGACGTGACAGTCAACAAACAAAGCCAGAACAAGATTGAGGCAGCCGAGATGTGGTTTCTAACAAGAATGCTGAGAGTTCCATGGACAGCAAAGAAAACAAACGAGACAGTCTTGATGGAGGCAGACACAAGTAGATCACTCATAAGAAAGATTAGGAAAAGACAGGCAACATTTATAGGCCATTTTATGAGGAAGGGGGATTTGGAGCACCTGGTCACAACGGGAAAGCTGGTGGGAAAGAGAGCACCAGGTAGACCCAGGGAGAAAATGCTGGACGGACTTGCAGAGTGGCTGGGGACGAGGAGGGTGGGGGAGATGCTAGGGACAACGAGAAATAGAGACAGATGGAAGTCCATGATCGCCAACGCCATGCGGCAAGGCACCTGATGATGATGATGATGATGATATCTACTGGATGAACGGAGGAAATGGATACTGGAACAGATATTCAGTTGTGAAACTAACGGAGAAAGAGATAGAGATTATCAAACATTGGAGAGCCATTAGGATATTGGAGGCAGACACAGCAAAGAACTAAATTAAGTTTAATAGAAGTAACAATCACATTAAAACTTGAAATGGAAGCAGACAATGAGTGATAAGCATTTAATGAAATATCTAACATTTGAACTCAGAATTGTCAGGTGCTCTTCAGTTTTAAAATTACTCTGATAGTGATGCAGAAAGCAACTGTGTCTGCTGTTTCCACACCCTGAGCATTATTACTGTATGCTTTTTGGGGTGCCATTTACACTCCACAAACAAGACTTATATTCATTTTACTTCAGTATGACAATGGAAATATAACCAAACAACCAAACAACCAGTTGACTTGTTCCGGCCAGATTAAACACCAATTGCCATTAATTGCCATTAAATAAATAACCGGTTCTGATGACCCTACTTGCTTTATGAGAGGGAATGACTCACGCACAGATGAAAATATAAATAGCGGCTGGATTAGAATAGGAACAAGCTGCCGCTGTACCAAAATAAGACCTAAATGTCGCTGTATATTAAACAAGGAACTAAATGTCATTGTATTAAAATAGGAATCAAACGTTGACACCCCACCCTCATATTAACCTAGTGTGAATGCTCTGATCGAAACGACATGGCAGTTGATTTGACGCCTGACTCATACTTCAAGGTTAGACTCGTTTCTGACATCACTGTGGTAGAGACGAAAACGCGTGGCTGAAACCAGAAAATAGGATGATGGAAAACTGCACTGTTAGCAATTCCTTGTTCCAAATACACTTTACCTGCAAGAGACAGCTAATCAGAGATGATATACAAAATCATGCAACAGTTTATATCTTTGATTGATAGTATGTGGGGAAATTTATAAGAACTCTGTGATTGTTTTCGTCTTCGCGCATTTTGGTAATACTCTGTTCGTTAAATCATTTATTGTGTATAGTGGGGAAATTTATAAGAAATCTTGATTATTGTGAGTGCTTTCGTCTTGACGTTTTTTTTTTGTTTTTGTTGTTGTTTTTTGTTTTGTTTGTTTGTTTTTTTGATAACAATGTATTCGTTAAAACATTAAATGTCTATAATTGGGAAATTTATGAGAAATTTTATTGTGATTGTTTTTGTCTTTGCGGTTTTTTGTTTGTTGTTTTTTTTTCTGGGTTTTTTTGTTTGTTGTTGTTTTTTTTCTCTCTCTCTCCTCTCTCTCTCTCTCTCTCTCTCTCTCTCTCTCTCTCTCTCACACACACACACACATACACACACACATGTCATGTCGTCCAAGCGATCGAGCGCTGTTTGGGTTTTTTGTTATGTTTTTTGTTTGTTTGTTTTTATAATAATCTGTTCATGAAATTATTGTCTATAATGGGGAAATATAAGAAATCTTAATTATTGTGATTGTTCTCGTCTTTGCGTTTTGTTTTGTTGTTGTTGTTGTTTGTTTGTTTTATAATAATCTGTTCATTAAAAATCGTTACTTGTCTATGATGGGAAAATTTGTAAGAAATCTTGATTATTGTGATTGCTTTCGACTTGGCGTTGTTGGTAATAATCTGTTGATTACATCATTAA
>JAPXFY010000882.1:15000-22500 GCA_030674185.1 Monoplex corrugatus
CGCCATGCGGCAGGGCACCTGATGATGATGACTGCTTCGTGGACCCACGCAGTATGTGTGTCCGAATGGCGAATGTTAGGAAGGAGTTCGGAGTTTGAGAAGAGATCTTTGCGCTGGGACAGTACTACCTGCGCGTCACCTTGAACTGTCAGAAACTATCGGGCATTGTTTATTTAAAAGGGATTCTTGGCGGTCAGGCAATTCCATAAACGTTCCACCCGAATCTGTCAGCATATGATCGGGCAGGCCTCTTCTAGCCCGCGGAAAACCCTGTGCGGTGGTATGTACTACGGGAGTGTTAACAACTTGACGAATGTGATGACCGAATGTTAAAAAAATAGTTTGACAATACGTGATGGGAATTGTTACAGTGTTTCTGTGACTGTATGCTGTTTAAGTGGGTGTTTACAGTGTTTGTGTGACTGTAAACTATTTACAAGGTTTAATTAATGGCCGTGTTTACAGTGTTTGTGTGACTGTAGACTATTTACAAGGTTTAGTGGAATTGTTTACAGTGTTTGTGTGACTGTAGACTATTTACAAGGTTTACTGGAAGGGTTTACAGTGTTAGTGTGACTGTAAACTATTTACAAGGTTTAATGGGAGTGTTTACAATGTTTGTGTGACTGTAGACTATTTACAAGGTTTAATGGCAGTGTTTACAGTGTTTGTGTGACTGTAAACTGTTTACAAGGTTTAATGGCAGTGTTTACAGTGTTTGTGTGACTGTAAACTATTTACAAGGTTTAGTGGAAGTGTTTACAGTGACTGTAGGCTGTTTACATAGCGTAATGGAAATGGTAACAGTGTTTACTTGACTGTGTGTCGTTTGCAAAAGGTAACCTAAGTGTTTACAGTGTTTATGTGACTGTTGTTGGAATAGTGGAAGTGTTTACAGTGTTTATGTGATTGTTGTTGGAATAGTGGAAGTGTTTACAGTGTTTATGTGACTGTTGTTGGAATAGTGGAAGTGTTTACAGTGTTTATGTGACTGTTGTTGGAATAGTGGAAGTGTTTACAGTGTTTATGTGACCTGTTGGAATAGTGGAGGTGTTTACAGTGTTTATGTGACTGTTGTTGGAATAGTGGAAGTGTTTACAGTGTTTATGTGACTGTTGATGGAATAGTGGAGGTGTTTACAGTGTTTATGTGACTGTTGTTGGAATAGTGGAAGTGTTTACAGTGTTTATGTGACTGTTGTTGGAATAGTGGAGGTGTTTACAGTGTTTATGTGACTGTTGTTGGAATAGTGGAAGTGTTTACAGTGTTTATGTGATTGTTGTTGGAATAGTGGAAGTGTTTACAGTGTTTATGTGACTGTTGTTGGAATAGTGGAGGTGTTTACAGTGTTTATGTGACTGTTGTTGGAATAGTGAAAGTGTTTACAGTGTTTATGTGACTGTTGTTGGAATAGTGGAGGTGTTTACAGTGTTTATGTGACTGTTGTTGGAATAGTGGAAGTGTTTACAGTGTTTATGTGACTGTTGTTGGAATAGTGGAAGTGTTTACAGTGTTTATGTGACTGTTGTTGGAATAGTGGAGGTGTTTACAGTGTTTAATGTGACTTGTTGGAATAGTGAAAGTGTTTACAGTGTTTATGTGATTGTTGTTGGAATAGTGGAGGTGTTTACAGTGTTTATGTAACTGTTGTTGGAATAGTGAAAGTGTTTACAGTGTTTATGTGATTGTTGTTGGAATAGTGGAGGTGTTTACAGTGTTTATGTAACTTGTTGGAATAGTGAAAGTGTTTACAGTGTTTATGTGATTGTTGTTGGAATAGTGGAGGTGTTTACAGTGTTTATGTGACTGTTGTTGGAATAGTGGAGGTGTTTACAGTGTTTATGTGACTGTTGTTGGAATAGTGGAAGTGTTTACAGTGTTTATGTGACTGTTGATGGAATAGTGGAAATGTTTACAGTGTTTATGTCATTGTTGTTGGAATAGTGGAAGTGTATACAGTGTTTATGTGACTGTTGTTGGAATAGTGGAGGTGTTTACAGTGTTTATGTGACTATTGATGGAATAGTGGAAATGTTTAGTGTTCATGTCATTGTTGATGGAATAGTGGAGGTGTTTACAGTGTTCATGTCATTGTTGTTGGAATAGTGGAAGTGTTTACAGTGTTTATGTGACTGTTGTTGGAATAGTGGAGGTGTTTACAGTGTTTATGTGACTGTTGTTGGAATAGTGGAAATGTCTACAGTGTTTATGTGATTGTTGTTGGAATAGTGGAAGTGTTTACAGTGTTTATGTGACTGTTGATGGAATAGTGGAAATGTTTACAGTGTTTATGTGACTGTTGTTGGAATAGTGGAAGTGTATACAGTGTTTATGTGATTGTTGTTGGAATAGTGGAGGTGTTTACAGTGTTTATGTGACTGTTGATGGAATAGTGGAAATGTTTACAGTGTTCATGTCATTGTTGTTGGAATAGTGGAGGTTTACAGTGTTCATGTCATTGTTGATGGAATAGTGGAGGTGTTTACAGTGTTCATGTCATTGTTGTTGGAATAGTGGAGGTGTTTACAGTGTTTATGTGATTGTTGTTGGAATAGTGGAGGTGTTTACAGTGTTTATGTGACTGTTGATGGAATAGTGGAAATGTTTACAGTGTTCATGTCATTGTTGTTGGAATAGTGGAGGTGTTTACAGTGTTTATGTGATTGTTGTTGGAATAGTGGAGGTGTTTACAGTGTTTATGTGATTGTTGTTGGAATAGTGGAAGTGTTTATAGTGTTCATGTCATTGTTGTTGGAATAGTGGAGGTGTTTACAGTGTTTATGTGACTGTTGTTGGAATAGTGGAGGTGTTTACAGTGTTCATGTCATTGTTGTTGGAATAGTGGAGGTGTTTACAGTGTTTATGTGACTGTTGTTGGAATAGTGGAAAGTTTACAGTGTTTATGTGACTGTCGTTGGAATAGTGGAGGTGTTTACAGTGTTCATGTCATTGTTGTTGGAATAGTGGAGTGTTTACAGTGTTTATGTGACTGTTGTTGGAATAGTGGAGGTGTTTACAGTGTTCATGTCATTGTTGTTGGAATAGTGGAAGTGTTTACAGTGTTTATGTGACTGTTGATGGAATAGTGGAGATGTTTACAGTGTTTGTGTGACTGTTGTTGGAATAGTGGAAATGTTCACAGTGTTTATGTGACTGTTGATGGAATAGTGGAAGTGTTTACAGTGTTTATGTGACTGTAAACACAGGGGCTATAGAATGCGAACTCCATCGCACAATCGGTTTGATGAGTCATGTAACAAAAATCCTGTTAAGAATAATCATGATGAGGACAAGGAATAGAATCAAAAGAGAAATAGCAGAAGAACAGTGTGGATTTGTGGAGGGGAAAGGAACTATTAATGCCATATACATCCTAAGAACTATCATAGAGAGGTCAGTTGAGATGAATAAGGATTTGTATTTATGCTTTGTTGACTATACCAAGGCTTTCGATCGGGTACGACATGAAGAATTGATCAACCAACTGGAGAGACTCAATGTCGATGGAAAAGATCTACGAATAATCAGGAATATGTACTGGGAACAAAACAGCTGCAACGAGAATAGAAAACAATATAAGCTCTTTTCAAAACATCAAAAGAGGAGTCAGACAGGGTTGTGTTTTGTCACCAGATCTGTTTTCACTATATAGCGAAAACATCATGAGAAACCTAGAAGAAGACCCTGGATTAAAGGTTGGAGGGAAAATGATAAACAACATTCGGTACGCAGATGACACCGTGCTAATTGCAGAAAATGAAAGGGACCTACAAAACCTTGTAAATATACTTGAAACAGAAAGCAAAGGTACGGGTTGGAACTAAACAGCAGGAAGACTGAAGTCATGGTGATCAGTAAAAAACATGAAATCCCCTCCTGCAAAATAACAGCAAATGGCACAACCTTGACACAGGTTAATAAGTTCAAATACCTGGGAACGGTCATTTCATCAGACGGCAGATGCACAAATCCCCCTTCCTATAAATGTTGCCTGTCTTTTCCTAATCTTCCTTATGAGTGATCTACTTGTGTCTGCCTCCATCAAGACTGTCTCGTTTGTTTTCTTTGCTGTCCATGGAACTCTCAACATTCTTCTGAGAAACCACATCTCGGCTGCCTCGATCCTGCTCTGGCTTTGCTTGCTGACTGTCCACGCCTCGCATCCTTACAACAGTATTGGTTCTATATAACATTCAAGAACTCTCTTCCTGATGTTAATTGACAGGCATTTGTTGGTAAGAATGCCTGTCATCTTCCCGAATGCTGTTTTGGATTGGCCGATTCTGCCGGCTATTTCTGATGTGCATCTGCCGTCCGATGAAATGATCGTTCACAGCATAGAAATTGTCCCCCTTGGCTACCCATCTTAGTGTGGTTCTATCATTTTGACGGCATCAGAATAGTGTTTCTTAGGTCCCCTCATCTCTTCAACCCTCCCATTTCAAGACCTTGGTAGCCCATAGGGTTTTTGTTGTTGTTGTTGTTGTGGCTTAAGGAGTCTGGCAGATAATTGCTGGTAGGTTTGGGTGACGTACATAAATGTGACCTCCCACCACGAAATCAGTCTTAAGTCGCAGTCAGTCGAGCAGCACTAGGAGCTGAAAAGGTGACTGAGGGTCTATCTGGGATGTTTTGACTTTTTCTCAAAATTGATTTCTGTAGACTATAATCTATCCCCCCACAGAAATTTTTGTCTTGAAAAAAATGTTATTAACCAAATTAAATCGGTATTGTAATGCTCTGATCACAGCAGAAAGAACGCAATTTCCTACCTATTTTTGTCTCTTATTATGAACCGTAACCTGTACAGTACCAGCACATGTAATATACTGATGGAAAGCTCTTTGGTGCACCTTTCAGATAATGACAGCGAAAATTAGAAACAAACTGGGTCAAAGCCACCAAATAAAGAAATTTAAGGAAAATGTGTAGGAGAGCACACAAAAACTTTAGAGGCCGTTTTCTCAAAATGGCCGTCATACAACTTAATGACTTTAAACATACATAACTTCTACATTTTTTTGAGTACAAGCTTTATTCAAGTACCAAAATAATCTGCAGAATGTCTACTTTCCAGTGATGTGTATATCTCAAAATGCCCAAAATGCTAGTTAAGACTGATTTCGTGGTGGCAGGTCACATATGGAACTGCTCGAGTGCGATTAATCCCTTCTTGAACAAACTCCAGACTGGAAGTGTTCACAGTGTTTATGTGACTATTTTGTTTACAGGGCGTGCTGGAAGTGCTTACAGCCTTTCTCTCTCTCTCTACCTACCTCCCCCCTTCTCTCTCTCTCTCTTTCTGTCTCTCCCTCCCTCTCTCTCTCTTATCTATCTATCTATCTATATATATGTATCTATCTATCGTCCATTTCTGTTTCTCTCTGTGCTTCTCTTTGTGTCTGTCTTTGTCTGTCTGTCTGTCTCTCTCTCTTTCTCTCTCTCTCTCTCTTCCTTCCTTTCTTCCTTTCATTGTCTGTCTCTCTTTCCTATTTCTGCGAGTCTCTCTTTTTTTCTGTTTTTGAGATGACAAGAATAATGATCATTCGTGTCTCTTTCTCTCCCTCTTCCTCCCCCGCCTCTATCTCTCTGTCTCTTTCCTCTCTGTCTCTGTTTCTTTCTTTTCTCTCTCTCTCTCTCTCTCTCTCTCTCTCTCTCTCACTCACTCACTCACTCATTCACTCGTTTTCTTTGTTTTCTCTTTTTCTCTGTCGTTTTCTTTGTTTTCTCTTTTTCTCTGTCTCTCTTTTTTGTCTCCCTCTCTGTCTCTCTGTTCGTCTGTCTGTCTCTCTCTCTCTCTCTCTCTCTGTTTTGTTTTCTCTCACTCTTTTTCTTTCTCTGTCAGTCTCTGTCTGTTTGTCTGTCACACACACACATATACATGCACACACACAACACACACACACACACTGAAAAGTTAAACAGAGAGCACTATGTTCGTTTCCTGTGCAGGCCTACCATCAAAACGTGATGGCAGCTGACTCATCGCGTCAGCGCACGGAGTGCTCATCGTTACTAGTGATTGTCGCTCATTGCTTGCTCTTTCGCCCCTGGCTTAGACAGACGTCTTTGTTCAGTGACAGACGTCTTTGTTCAGTTAGACACGCTCAAGACATTGACATTTGGCCAAGAAACTAAATGAAATCGACGCGGGCAAATCCATTTCTGCCAGGACAAAAACTCTCGACGCGGCGATCATTCTAAAACAGAAAAAATTACTGTCATCGATTTTTTTTTACTCTTGGATTGTCTCGGCTCGTTGTTTTTCTTTACCTTCCACTTCTTTCGTCTTTTTTAATTGTCACTGTCTTCAGTTTGTACGGAGGCCGTAGGCATAGTACTGGTGTGCTCATTTTCTTGTTTAGAATGGGAAGAATTGTCTGTATGACAGACCCACTTAAGTTTCAGTTTCAATTTCTCAAGATGACGTCTCCGCTCTCGGAAAGAATTCCATTTGCACTTAAGTCACGGGTGCCATGTGATGGAGAAGATCCAGAATGATCACGGCACAAACCTTAAGCCTGCACATAAACCCACGAGCTGGCCAGGTCCTGAGGTCCTACCTAGATAGTTCCATAACCCTCAGGTCGTAGGGGAGTGAGGTGGCAGACTTCAACTTTTCCCGGGGCCAGCACCACGAGGGCGGCGCCCATCCCCTCTCCATCGCTTCAAATCCATATTCATATTCTTTTTTTTTTTTTAAACTAAGACTTCACAAAGGCAAGAAGTCTAATTGGTCTTCAAGGGGTGGGACCTGGGAAATCAACCTATATCTCCAATATTTTATACCAAGGCAGCCGGGCAATGCCCTGCTGGTCACGATTTTCAACTGCCGTGGGATCTTTAGCGTGCGCAGCCAGAAGGCACACAGTACACTGCCTTCCGGTGATGCGGCCAACAGCTATAACCTCCGTCCAAGGGAAGTGGGGGAAATAGAGGAATTGGGGATCTATCTAACTGCGTTATTTTGGCCCGTTAGCTCAGTTGTTAGATCATCATATTATGTAGGGGTTGTGGGCTCAATCATTAGGCTGGCCACAGTTTTTCTACCGTGATCATTTTGGATCTTATCCATCACATGGCATCTTTTATGTCAGTGCTTATGAACCAGAAAAACACGAAAAAAGAATCAGAACGCGTATTTAATACAACCAGACAAGATAGGCGCAAATTTTTCTCTCTCTGTCTCTCTCTGTCTGTCTCTGTCTCTCTCTGTCTCTCTGTCTCTCTGTCTGTCTGTCTCTCTGTCTCTCTCTGTCTATCTGTCTGTCTGTCTCTCTCTGTGTCTATTTGTCTCTTTCTCTCTCTCTCTCTCTCTCTCTCTCTTCCCTCTCTCTTTCTCTCTCCCCTCTCTCTCTCTCCCCCTCCTCTTCCCCTCGCTTATACAGGTTGCAAGGGCCCACTGTAAGACAAGGTCCAAGGGGACACAATGCTCCTATCATGGGTAGAAAGTATTTTCAAGTTTACTTGTACTCTGTAGTCAAGTGAGCAAGCGTGGGA
>JAPXFY010000882.1:25000-40000 GCA_030674185.1 Monoplex corrugatus
CCAACATGCATGCAACGGCAGGTTTAAAAACATGACTTTCAGCTAATGTTGTAAGATGTTCTCTCTCTCTCTCTCCCTCCCTCTCTCTCTCTATCCTTGCCCCTTATGTGGAAACAATGTCGATAATGAAAAACACTTTTTATTCCAATGCCAAATTTTTGACACAATACGTGGAAAATGCAAAGTTTTTGAATCCGACATGGCGAAAAGACAAGATGTTGTATCTATTTTGTCATCTGATGACGAAGTCATAATCAAATCAGTGGCACTATACATTGCGGAAGCACAAAAAATAAGACATAAACACTTACAAGCCCGACAATAGTGCTAGACAATATCATACTGGGATTAATTTAATCTCTTTTGACTGATGTGGGCTATATCACGTTAACTCCAAAAGAAGCCGCTTTATTATAGACTCTGTTTTGTAAAGAGCTGTTTTCATTTGCTTTATTTTGCTTTGTTTGCCGATAATTTAAGAGTAGTTAATAATATGAAAATAATGGTATATTTGTAGAATATGTTAGAAGTGGATATTGAAAGGGTATATAGACACATAAGGGTTTACTATATATGTTAACAAAAACAAAAAACAAACAAACCAAAAAACAAATAAATAAAAGGCATAGTGATGTCCCTTGTTAACAGAGTATTTTGGGGCAGTTATGTGAAGATTATATTATTATCACTAAATGTAAGGTTTGGGTGGTCTAGCCCAGATGTTTCATCATATTACAGTTTTGATGTGTGTGTGTGTGTGCACGAGCGCGCGCCCGCGTGTGAGCGTATATGGATGTGTGTAAGTGGGTGTGGGTGTGTGAAAAAGATTTTGGTTTGTCTAAACCTAGACAAATTATTGGCCTGAATGTGGGAACACTGTTTTGATATTTTTTGTTGTTGTTTTTTTTGCATTATGTAGTAGTGGTAAAATGGATGATTGTTCATTATATATGATTTGAATATGTTCGACTGTTCAAGGAATGGATGTTCGATATTTTTTTTGATTATGTGTGAAGAATTTGCGCACATACAAAGAGTGGATTATGTGTCGCACTACTGGAAAATTGTTATCCCCCTTGTCAAAAGACCTTTTCGGGTAATGACAATAAACAGTTTCAGTTTCAGTTTCTCTCTCTCTCTCTCTCTCTCTCTCTCTCTCTCTCTCTCTCTCTCTCTCTCTCTCTCTCTCTCTCTCCTTTTCCCTTTGCTTTCAGGTGGATGGTGGAGAGGAAGGTGGATGAATCGATGTATAAAACATTTCTCCTCCTCTGCAGTCTGGGTCTGCAGTCTACACTTGCTGCTCACGTTTTTACTTACACAAGTGTTTCAAGTGTTTGGGAGGCGGTGGTATCTGAAGCCAGCTGTCAGTTTTGATGTGATGTTAACCCTCTCACTCCCGTAACTCTAAGCAACAACTTGCACCAGCTTTCAGCGAGAAGTCGTTGGATAGATTTAGGTGGCCGAAGGGTTAAGATTGCTGCATAGGCATAAAGTCCTGGTGGAATGAGGTAGCTAAGACCAAAGAGTATAGTACCTACATACTCTTTGCTGAGACCTCCGGTACTCTTTTGCGAGTCCTGGTTGGCGTAGAATAACTTCTCTTCTCTTCTCTCTCTCTCTCTCTCTCTCTCTCTCTCTCTCTCTCTCTCTCTCTCTCTCTCTCTCTCTCTCTCTCTCTTCTCTCTCTCTCTCTTTTTCTGTCGGCTTTTTACGCTGATCGTGCAGGTTCGAATCTTGTTCGGGAAGAACCTTGTTTGTGTGGCCTTCCAGTCTTCCCAGTTCCACTCATCTTTTTTGTGGCTATATCCTTACAACTGTTGGCAGGTAACCATTGTCAGTTGTGTTGACTGGGAGCCGCGCACACGATTGTCTGTTCTCGTTATCAGTAGTAGTAGTGGTAGTAGTAGTAATAGCAGTAGTAATAGTAGTAGTAGTAATAGTAGTAGTTGAAAAAGTAGTAGTAATAGAAGTATGATTTTAGTAATGTTGGTATTATTATTGTTATTAGTTATTAATATTATTTTATCATCATGTCAATATTATTTTGCATGATGTTCTTATCATCATTGTTATTATATTATCATGATTGTTACGATCATTATTAATGTTATTATTCAGATCGTTCTGATGATGGTGATGATGATGATGGTGATGTAACGACGATGACGACGACGACGATGATGATGTTGGTGATGATGATGATGATGATGAATACGATAATGATGATGATGACGACGACGATAATGATGATGATGAGTACCATTATATCCGGACTCAGTTTGTGCAGTCAGACCGGAAGTTTGCTTTTGTGGCTGCGAAGTGTCACATGTAAACGCGACGTGTTTTTAATGTAAACACCGGAAGACGTCGTAGCTGGTGGGATTTCCGTTATTTTCACACAACGTCAGCCTGATATTTGTTTATATTCACCAGCCGAAAACAATGTTTGCTTTCTTCAACACACAACCCGAAAACAATTTAGATGGTTCATTTTATCTTTTCACACACAAGCACATTTAAATCGATGTGTGTGTGTGTGTGTGTGTGTGTGTGTGTGTGTGTGTGTGTGTGTGTGTGTGTGTGTGTGTGTGTGTGTGTGTGTGTGTGAATTAAATTTATTTTTTGAAACAGCAAGCGAACTCTTCTTGAATGTTTGTTTGAAGGAAAGGTAACAGTAGTTCCGTAATCCCGAGAGAGGTCTGTGAAAACGAGAAGATGGGTCTGTTGATAAAAAAAAGGTAACGTCAGTTCTGAAATCGTAAGGTGGGTTTGTTATAAGAAAAGTAACGTCAGTTACATGATCTTAAGCGTCAGTTCCGTAATCCTAGGATAGTTCTGTTGAAAGAAGGTAACGTCAGTGCCTTGATCCTAAGATGGCTCTGTTGAAAGAATGTAACGTCAGTTCCGTAATCCTAGCATGGCTCTGTTCAAAGATTATAACGTCATTTCCTTAATTAATCGTAGGATGATGGCTCTTTTCTTTTAAAGAAGGTAACGTCATTTCCTTTTAGTTCCGTAATCCTAAGGTAGCTCTGTTGAAAGAAGGTAACGTAAGTTCCGTAATCCTAGGATTACTCTTTTTTAAAGAAGGTAACGTCAGTTCCTTAATCCTAGGATGACTGTCACGTGGGGAAGGCGTCACACTTTCAGTAGGATAGTCAGACATGTGGAATGTCTACCCCTGCGCCATCAAGGCATCACAGATGAACGTGACTAACACGCATACCGGAAACAGCGGATCAGGTTTCTGTTATTTTATGCCACGCCAGGTAGATTATTCTTCAGCATACGAATACAAACCTCAGTCTTTTTTTTTTTTTTTTTTTTTTTTTTTTAACTACACAACCTGAAAAATTGTTTAGTTGAATCGTTTTGTGTTTTGAGAATAGATCCTGATCGACCTGTTTGTCTTTCAGTCTGCCTGTCTGACAACGTATCTGGAATGTTCATAGGCAAGATAAGATTTCAGCAGAATAGGTCAGAGTTGAAGTGGCGCGACATAGTCGACAGTTTCCTGTACTGATATGACTGGTGAAAAATGATATGGCTTCTGATCGAAAAGAAAAACTGTTATTATTGATATTATTATCATTAACTATTGTTATTATGAATCATTCCTGTATAAAGCCATTCTCCAATCTCGTTTAGACTCGGTGCGCACAATACATAACCCGACGTTGTAGTGGAAGCATGAAGAACTCACATCGTTAGACGAGGTGATGGCATTTCCCTGTGTTATTGCACAGTCTGCATCTCTGGTAGGCGTGTACCTGTTTAACCCTTTATCTGTTCAAGTTTCCATAAGCCAGTCGCTGGCATAACTTACAGGATTTTTAACGTGCATCTTTGATATTTTGCGTGCGTGTAGGCGTGTATCCTTTGTCTCCAATGATAGGCCCCTTCTCCCTTTCCCCGTTTCAAGACCTTGCCAGAGCATAGGTTTTTGTGCAGGCTCAGGAAATATGTTCGACAATTGCTAGCAGATTTGGGTGGAGCGCATATAGAGTTGTCTGAGCGCAGTGAATCCCTTTTGAATACACAGTTTTAGATTTTCTAGAAGACTGGTAAAGTGGTTGAACATCTCTGAAATACCGGAGAATTTGAATTTGTTAACTCCTTTGTCTTTTCATGTTTCCCTGAGCCAGTTGGTGCCATGACATACAGGGTTTTTATCGTGCATATTTCATATTCTGCATGCGAGTACACACGACAAAGGTTTAGGGGCAGGATGCGGACATGTTGACTTGGAAGATCGGAAAAAGCTTAAACCTTTGACTCTATCCACTATCATCCTGCATCATTATCGATGACAGCGAAGCAAAAACTTAACCCTTTGACTCCCTCACCCTATCCACCAGCTTCCTATAGGAAGCTGGTGGATAGGGTGAGGGAGTCAAAGGGTTAAGTTTTTGCTGCTGGTGGATGGGGTGCGGGAGTCAAAGGCTTAACCCTTAGCCCACCAGGGGGAGGTGTCTGGGCGGATCGAATCCACGACCTCCCGATTGAAAGTCTGTCTTCTCCAAATGGATCGACACGTTCGGTCAATCTGAGACTGATTTTAACTTGTTTTATCGATGATTCTTTGTAATCCAAAGCAAGTGTGACTGCCCGCGTTTAAGCAAACATGAAACAGAAAAAACACGAAAGAAGAATACGAACGCGTATTTAATACAACAAGACAAGACAGGCGCAAATTTTCGGCCAACTGGCCTTTGTCAAGCGTAAGATCACAGACAAACAAGCACCAGATACAAAAATTTTGAGAAAAAGACTGAAACTTCCCTGCTGTTGTGTTCATTGTGAGAAAAGGAATAACAGTTATTTCGTGTATCGTGTTTTTTCTGGTTCTTGATGATTCACTGTACCACTGGAAAGGATTCAAAGTTCTGGTGGGCTTGTTGCTTGTCTTGATAGACACATGGACTCAAGATCTGCTATCTCAAGTTCTACCCCAGCCTGCAGTATTAAATAAAAAAACAAAAAACAAAACTGGCCAGTTATCTGCCCATCTTAAAACGTTTACATCATTCTGGTGCCGTCAACTTAACTTTTCATAGGTACTTTTTCCCATCCCCTGCTTTCCCACCCCTTTTAAGACCTTGCCCGTGCATAGGGTTTTGCGCAAGCTCAAGGAGTCAGCCCAATAATTGCTGCCAGATTTGGGCAGAGCGCATATGAAATATTCCGAATGCTATGAATCCCTTTAGAATACACGATTTTAGATTTTCTAGAAGAGTGGTGAAGTGGTTGAACATTACTGAAATACCGGAGAATTTGAATTTGTTGAGGAGGACTCGTGGGATTCAGACAGCCTCATATGCGCTTCACGCAGATCTGCCTGTGACGGTTTGGCAGACTCCTTGAGCCTAAGCATAATCCTGTACGCTGGCAAGGTGTTGAAGAGGAGGTGGGGAGAGGAAAACGTTGACGAGACCTGTCAACCACCACCATGACGATGGAGCTTCTCCGTCACATGGCATCTGTGACGTTAGCGCTTATGGAATTCGTTCCGAGCGCGGAGACGTCATCTTGAGAAACTGAAACTGAAACAGGGCAATGGGAGCATTCAGACGGGCAGCCAACAGGCCAGGCTTTCTGTGTTGGGGGCTGGGATTAAACTCGAGCCGTCAGTCTATGGCTCCATCAGCTGAGCCAAGCAGCCAGCCAGCCAGCCAGCCAGCCCGTTAAACTGGCGTGGCCCACATGAGGGTGGCACCCACGACCTCCGCCTTATCAGCGTGGCCCTGTAGCCCACTGAGCTAATAAGCTATCACAAACAAAACAAAGCCAAAAAGAAGAACCTACAGGAAGCAGTGAAACCAAACAGCACAACACGCTGTTATCACAACTTGCATGAATGCCTGTAATATAAACATAGACTCGGTGGCCAGGGCTGCATCCTAAGGTAAAACACACAGCGTTTTCGGAGAAAACAAGAGAGAGGGAGGGAGAGAGATGGGGAGAAAACAGAGACTGACAGACACGAAGAGAGAGGGGGAGACAGACAGACAGACATGAAGAGAGAGAGAGAGAGGGAGAGAGAAGGAGAGAGACAGACAGACACGAAGAGAGAGAGAGGGAGAGAGAAAGAGAGAGGGAGACAGACACGAAGAGACAGACAGACAGATAGAATGAGAGAGGGAGACAGAGAATGAGAGAGGGGGAGAGAAGGAGAGAGAGAGGCCTCGAGGGAGAGAGACAGTCACGAAGAGACAGACAGACAGACAGAGAGAATGAGAGAGGGAGACAGAGAGAGAGACAGAGAGAATGGGAGAGGGGGAGAGGGAGAGAGACAGACTGACAGACACGAAGAGAGGGAGAGAGAGAGGCCTCGAGGGAGAGAGACAGACACGAAGAGAGAGAGAGACAGAGAATGAGAGAGAGAGAATGAGAGAGGGGAGAGAGAGGGGGGAGAGAGAGAGTAGGGGAAGGACCCGTCAAGGAAGACACGTGCAGCTCCTAAACAATAAAAAGAAATACAAAAAAGAACTTGGAGATTACAGTTTATTCTGGAGGATTTCATCGTGCTCGGACGATTCCATATACGCTCCACCCACTCTGTCATTTTGTTTGTTTGTTTGTTGTTGTTGTTTTTTGTTTTTTTGGGTTTTTTTTTTTTTTGGGGGGGGGGGGGGGTTGTTGTTTTTTGCAGGTTCGTTGAGCATGCGCAAAACTGTGTTGGCAAGATTTTAAAATTTAAAATAGAAGAGAGGGATGGGGGTGAGAACAGGCCTTATGAAACACTAAGCCGACACCACCAGAATGACTGGAGCATTTAAGATGGGCAGCGAGCATGCCGTTTTTTTTGTTTTGCGGGTTAGGGTAAGACTCGAGAAATAAGGTCTGAGTCCAGGGCGCTTACTACAAAAGCCGATCAGCCCGTTGGAAATATGTGGCTAATCATCATCATCATGTGCCCTGCCGCATGGCGTTGGCGATCATGGCCCTCCATACGAATCTATCCCTTGTCGCTGCAAGTCCATCTCCCACCCTCTCTGTCCTCAGCCACCCCGCAAGTCCGTCCAATATTTTCTCCCTTGTGGCTCGTATGAGAGTTGAACCCACGATGCGTTATATTAGCAATGGCGCTTTAAGCTCACTGAGATAATGGGCGACGCTATGCAAAGGTGCTCCGTAAACCTGCATGGAACTGAAGTCTACAAAAAAGTGTATGTAAGGAACTGGTAATCAAGGTGACTGCGACCACTTGTTCGCTCTGATGCGTGATCATAGTCTGGTGTTCGTTGCTGTATTCATTCATTATCGCTCACAAGATTGTGTGCTGGGTTATCTTAGGGTCATCTTAGGGCTGTAAGCTATATGATTAAACCTTTCTGCACAATTACTAAAGGTACATATGGTCACATAACCTTGAAGTCATGGGAAGTGAAGTAGTAGAGACCTACTGATACTAAAGTCGTTCCAGTCTGAATGTATACAGTACAGACCTCCCAGGTAGGAGGAAGAAGACAGATGACTCTTGAGAACAGACAGCCAGCGTCTATATCAGTAATTACTGATTTGCTGCCTAGACATCAGGGTCAAGCATGTCAAGGATTGCATAGAGCGACAATGAAAAAAAAAACAAAAAAACGCAGAAATAACAGCCCTGGTTGGCGAAGAGGCAGATCTCTGATCAGGATAAGAGAAGATGAAACAGCGAGGGAAAGATGGCTACTTCTCTTTCACGCCTTGCCCGGAGAAGAGTTCACGTGTGTACTAGATCTAGCTCACCTGAACAATATCAGTTACATGAGACAACATTTATGTACATATTATTAAAGCAGAATAAAGACTTTGGAAAGATTACATATAAAAAAGACACTACCATCTAAACACCATAAGATGATCAAGCCATTCTGACGATATTTCATTGTTGACAAAGATTACAAGAAACCATATTAAGTACTTCTCAAGATCATTGTGATTTTTTAGAAGCTTCAATTGAAATAAAATTTCTTTGGGTCACTTTGACCTTGACAGTGTTTTGTGGATTGTGGCAACAGGATGTAAATGTAGTGAAAATTACCCGAGAAGGTGTTGATCATAGACCTCCTCCAAGAAGTTCTGATTTTCGGCCCGTGTTACCTTGATCTTAACCCCATCGTTTCCAAGCCACGTATTCAGGGTACCTGAACGGCGCACATTTGGTAGAAATTTACGTAAAAGAACTCAGAAAATCTTTCTAGAACATATACTCTCTCTCTCTCTCTCTCTCTCTCTCTCTCTCTCTCTCTCCTCACACACACACACACACACACACACACTCACACACACACTCACACACACACTTCACACACATTTCACAGACACACACACACACACACACACACACACACACACACACACACACACACACACACACACACACACACACACCACCTCTTTATCTTATTTACTTACTTACTTACTTACTTACTTACTTACTTACTTACTTAATTGCATTGGATTTTTTTCGTCTAAAAGCACACGTGAATAGGCGTTAAAAGATATAACGAACACACACACACACACACACACACACACACACACACACACACACACACACACACACACACACACACACACACACACACACACACACACACACACACAGAGAGAGAGAGAGAGAGAGAGAGAGAGAGAGACACACACACACACACACACACATATCTCTCTCTCTTCGGCGATATGCAACAATCTCTCTCTCTCTCTCTCCTTCTCTCTCTCTCTCTCCCTCCCTCTCTCTCTCTCTCTCTCTGCCTCCCCCCTCTCTCTCTCCCTCTCTCTTCCTCTCTCAATCTTTCTCTCCCTCTCTCTCTCTCCCCCTCTCTCTCTCTCCCCCCCTCTCTCTCTCTCTCAAGCGAAGTTGAAAAAGCAGAAAAGAAAAGGTCAAAAAGGGGGGTAAGCGTCGCATACCACACACGGACAATTGGGTTTTTATGTTAAAACAGACCTAATTACCTCCTCACCTCAACGAGGATAAATCTGCAGAGAAATTCAGGAAGACACACATCCCAAATCCGAAACAAGCGCGCGCGCGTGCACACACACACACACACACACACACACACACACACACACACACACACACACACACACACACACACACAACACTCACACTCACACATACACACACACTCACACATACACACACACGCTCACACACACACATACGCTCACACACACACATACACACACATACACACACACACACATACACACACACACACACACATACACACACACACACACACACACACTCACATACACACACACACACACATACACACACACACACAACACACACACACACACACACATACACACACAACAACACACACACACACACACACCCACACACACACACACACTCACACACACACACACACTCACACAACACACACACACTCACACATACACACACACACCACACACACACACACACATACACACACACACACACACACACACAACACACACAACACACACACACACACACACACAACACACACACACACATACACCACACACACACACACACACACACACACACACACACACACACACACACACCACACACACACACACACACACAAAACCAGTTCCAGTCAACCTGTGTGCTTATCAACCGAGGACAGTAAGGAACAAATGCGTTATCTTCAGAATTAAAGAAACCCACTCTTTCTTTCTCCTCCCCTTCCGCCTCCTCCTGAAACTGCCTGAACCTCCCCACCCCCACCCCAGCTCTCTGTCTGTCTGTCTGTCTCTCTCTCTCTGTCTGTCGTTGTCTGTCTGTCCTCTCTCTCTCCCTCCCTCCCTCTCTGTCTTTGTCTGTGTGTCCTTCTCTCTCTCTCTGTCTTTGTCTGTCTGTGTGTCCTTCTCTCTCTCTCTGTCTCTGTCTCTCTCTCTCTGTCTTTGTCTGTCTTGTCTGTCCTCTCTCTCTCTGTCTTTGTCTGTCTGTGTGTCCTTCTCTCTCTATTTCTCTGTTTCTGTCTTTGTCTGTCTGTCTGTCCTCTCTCTCTCTCTGTCTTTGTCTGTCTGTCTGTCCTTCTCTCTCTCTGTCTGTCTGTCTGTCCTCTCTCTCTCTTTCTCGCGCTCTCTCTCTTTGTTGATATCCTCTCTCTGTGTCTCTTTGTCTCTGTCTCTGTCTGTCCGTCTGTCTGTGTGTGTGTGTAAGTGTGTGTGTGTGTGTGTGTGTGTGTGAATATCCTCCCTCTTTCCGTCCCTCTGTCTCTGTCTTTCTGTGTGTCTCTATGTATGTCTCTGTCTTATCCGAAAGACTACCACGTAGACTGCCACTAATGGAAAGGGAGAAAGTCCCGGCCCCGTCCATGATTTGAACCAAGGATTCTTGCGTGCTAGGTTGGTGCTTTAAACCACTAGACCATACACTCCGCTTTGTTATTTTAGGGCTGCCATTATAACGTTACCTAACCTTACTCCAAGACAGGGTTTTGTATACGTTTTTCTTATCCTGTCAATAACATGGTGTGTGTGCGTGCGCGTGCGCGCGCGTGTGTGTTTGTCTATGTGTGTGTGTGTATCTGTGTGAGTGCTTTAATATCTTGGGTATTCAAAATCTAAATCAAAGTGACTTGCCGGCGTGCAAACAAATAGGAACCCGACTCACAGAAAAATTAGATCCGAACGCGTATTCTATATGGCAAAACAAGACGGGTGCAAAATTTGGCCTACTGGGTTTTGTCAAACGTATACAAACACACACACACACACACACACACACACACACACACACACACACACACACACACACACACATACACACATACATACACAAACACACAAAAGCCCAAAACACACACAAAAAAACACACACACACAAACACAAAAAACAAAAAATACACAAACACACACACAAAAACCACATACAAAAAACACCCAAAAAAATACACAAAAAACATAAAAGCACACAAACACACACACACAAATACTACAACAAAAAACAAACAAAAAAACACACAAAAAACACACACACAAAACACAAAATACACAAAAACACACACACAAAAAAAAACACACACAAACACATACAAAAACACACACAAAAACACAAAACACACACAAATAAACACAGACAAAAAACACACACAAAAACAAAATAACAAAAACACAAAAATACAACAAAAAACAAAAAACACACACACACAAAAACACACAAAAAAAACACAAAAACACAAAAAACACACACAAAAATACAACGACAAAGAACAACAACAACAACAAAAACACACACACAAACACACACACACACAACACAAAAACAACTGAGTGGGAAGAAGGAAACAGTTTTTTTCTCCTGCTTTTCTCCTTTTCTCCTGTTCATCACATCGTCAGGAAAGTCTTCTGTTTTTTGTTTGTTTGTTTTGTTTTCTTTGTATTGTTTGTACTTTTGTTGTTGTTGTTGTTGTTGTTTCATTTTTCTGCTATGTTTTGTGTCTTTATTCATTGTTGTCTTTTGTACAGGTGTGAGTGAGGCCAGTTAGCTGAAGATTTGTGTCCTCTGGTTTTGCTGTATTTAACTTAACGGTGAGCATGGTGTTTAACTGTTGTCTTTTCTCTTAACCAGGTTGTCGTTTTTGACGTGGTGTTAGCCCTGACATGGCTGTAGTAGTCGGCTGGGCTATAAGCAATATGAACCTGAACCTGCTATATTAAAACACGCGTTCTGGCTCTTATTTTTATAATCTTAGGTGTTCGATTTTTGCTTTTTTTAAAAATATTTTGTTTGTTTGCTTGATTGCTGTTCCAAGATTCGATTTTTGCTCTTTTTTTAGTTTGTTTGTTTGCTTCTTTGTTTGCTTGGTTGCTGTTTGTGTGTTTGTTTGTTTACTTGCTTGTTTTGTTTGTTTGTTTGTTTATTTATTAGAACCATTTAAACCAAATGGTGTTTTTCTCTTAAATTGGAAATACTTTGCCAGAAAACCACTTCTGTGATCATTTTACCACTCCATTCTTCAGCGAGTAATTCCGAGTGCTGTTTGGACGTGTTGCAAGTGAGGTAGTTGAGAGTCACGGAATGTGGTGGGGGGGGGGGGAAGGAGTGTTTGTTTTCTAACCTGAACGTGCAGGTGTGGTAAACAATCCTTGGTCTGTAGTGTGTGTGTGTGTGGAAGGGGGAAGGGGCGAGGAGCCATAAAGACAAATATTTTCAGAACGTGTTTCTGCTTCTCTTTCTCCTTCTTCTCTTCTTCTTGTTCTTCTTCTTCTTCTTCTTCTTCTTCTTCTTCTCTTCTTCTTCTTCTCTTCTTCTTCTTCTTCTTGTTCTTCTCTTCTTCTTCTTCTCTTCTCTTCTTCTTCTTCTCTTCTTCTTCTTCCTTCTTCTTCTCTTCTTCTTCTTCTTCTTCTTCTTCTTCTTCTTGTTCTTCAGCTTCAGCTTCTTCTTCTTCTGCTTCTTCTTCTTCTTCTTCTTCTTCTTCTTCTTCTTGTTCTTGTTCTTCTTCTTCTTCTTGTTCTTCTTGTTCTTCTTGTTCTTGTTCTTCTTCTTCTTCTTTTCTTCTTCTTGTTCTTGTTCTTGTTCTTGTTCTTGTTCTTCTTCTTCTTCTTCTTCTTTCTTCTTCTTCTTCTTCTTCTTGTTTTTCTTGTTCTTCTTGTTCTTCTTCTTCTTCTTTTTCTTCTTCTTCTTCTTCTTCTTCTTCTTCTTCTTCTTCTTCTTCTTCTTCTTCTTCTTCTTCTTCTTCTTCTTCTTCTTCTTTTCTTGTTCTTCAGCTTCTTCTTCTTCTTCTTCTTCTTCTTCTTCTTGTTCTTCAGCTTCTTCTTCTTCTTCTTCTTCTTCTCTTCTTCTTCTTCTTCTTCTTCTTCTTCTTCTTCTTCTTCTTCTTCTTTTCTCTTCTTCTTCTTCTTCTTCTTCTTCTACTTCTTCGCAATTCTTCTTCTTCGCAATTCTTCTTCTTCGCAATTCTTCTTCTTCTTCTTCGCAATTCTTCTTCTTCTTCTTCTTCTTCGCAATTCTTCTTCTTCTTCGCAATTCTTCTTCTTCTTCGCAATTCTTCTTCGCAATTCTTCTTCTTCGCAATTCTTCTTCTTCTTCGCAATTCTTCTTCTTCTTCGCAATTCTTCTTCGCAATTCTTCTTCTTCGTCGCAATTCTTCTTCTTCTTCTTCTTCTTCGCAATTCTTCTTCTTCGCAATTCTTCTTCTTCTTCGCAATTCTTCTTCTTCGCAAAGAAAAATTCTTCTTCTTCGCAATTCTTCTTCTTCTTCTTCGCAATTCTTCTTCTTCGCAATTCTTCTTCTTCTTCGCAATTCTTCTTCTTCTTTTTTTTTTTTTTTTCTTCTTCAGCTTCTTCTTTTACTCTACCACTGTTATAACTACTGGTACTAGTGCTAGTACTAATGCTGCACCTTTGGCTGTTGCTGCCGCTGCCTCTGCTACTACTACTACTACTAGTACACTACTACTACTACTGGTACTACTACTACTGCTGCTGCTGCTGCTGTTGCTGCTGCTGCTGCTGCTGCTACTTCTACTATGACGATGACGACTACCTCGACGTGTGCGTCTTTCTTTTGTTCTTCTTTGTCCTTCTCCGATTCCTTTTCTCTTCCATCTTTTTATCATTGTCCTGTTCATCCTCTCCGTCCTTTCTTGTTCCTGTGTATCCTCCTCTTTCTCCTTCCTCTGTATCCTCCTCTTTCTCCTTCTCTTCTCTTCTCTTCTTCTGCTTCTCTTTTGTGCGATTTATACTGCAAAATAGATTTTAGTGTTACTGTGAAAATTGTTGTCAGAGCTATAATTATGTTACAGCTGAAGCTGTGCTTTACAAATTGACGACAAGCTGTTTGTCACAAGGTCGCTGTTTACTCTTTTTACGTGCTGCACAAACTCCACGTGAAAATTTAACACATACTTTCTTGATGTACAGCTGCTTACTTACACCGACATCAGAATACTGAATGTTCTGTATACAGGGGGGGGGGGGGGGTGCAAAAGTAGGTATACAGTTATGAAAAAAGAAAACACGTACAATACTCACTGCATTTATTATACAAACAAATGAATATTACATATACATGTAATGACAAGCACAGCCTTAATCCCTCAGATACTGAAACTGCTTGCAGTCGGTATTCACACACTCCTCTAATCGAGAGCGGAATTAAGCATTATATAATAATGCTGTGATACTTACTGTATACCTACTTTTGCACCCCCCCCCCCCCCCCCTGTATATTTATGAGACAGGTCCGGTCCAGTTCTGGTTTTGATTCATTACGAAGTAACCAAGTGAATTTATTGTAGGGAGCATAGATCTTAATGAAGCTTCAGCAGCTGGTTATGCATTTTATTGAACTTTTCCGTAGCAAATGTGCTAACATTACGAAATGGATTTATTGAAAGTCTGCCAATATTACGAAATTTTTTTCCACTACAGATGTGCTGACATTTCGAAAGCCTTCCACTAACCTCGTAAGTGTGCCAATGTTATTGGGCTTTTTTTTCCCTTTGCAAGTGTGCAAACAGTACGAAACTTTTCCAGCGCAAATATGCTCACATTTCTAAACCTTTCCAAATGAGCAAGTGTTCTAATATTGCGTCAGAGAATATGATTGCCGTCATTTGGAAATGTGCCAGTGTTTACTGTCTTCTGTTCTTCTGCACAATGTGATCATGTGATAGTTCTGTTTGGATTACGATGACAGAAACACCCACAGTGTGTTCACACAACAAACTGTACATGTGGCGGAATTCTTCTGCCTTGAAAATGTGTGCATCGAATGGATTCCAGAACATTTATACTTCAGTATACAGAAAAACAATGCGGTGTTCCGTGCAGGACAGGTCTTCTGTTTCAAACGTGATTCGGCAGTGTTCTGTAACCAAAGACCTGCTTCCTGTGAGACTTGTGGATCAGACATCTTCACAACACGACTGACTGTTTTTTGTTTGGCCATGGATGGGTTTGGAACATTTTGGACACGACAACCAGAAAACTGATCAGAGACCTTGGAAGATGGAGAATGTCCGTAGAAGCCCTATACCCCTCCACAAGGAGTGGAG
>JAPXFY010000883.1:0-22500 GCA_030674185.1 Monoplex corrugatus
AGCGAAGCCTTTCCTATGGGTCTTTCTACTCTCATGGTTCTCAGGCGATGACCAGTCTAATGTACACATGCCAGTGACTCATTGTTTGAACAACATTAAGTCTGGTGTCCAGCTCCTCGTGCAGAGAGACCGAGAGGGTGGGGGGATAGAGAGAGAGGGAGAGAGAAAGGAGAGAGAGAGAGAGAGAGAGAGAGAGAGAGAGAGAGAGAGAGAGAGAGAGAAAGACTGAGACAGAGACCGAGACAGAGGCAGAAAAACAGATACGAGAGACAGAGATCGAGAGGGAGAAAGAGAGAGAGAGAGAGAGAGAGAGAGAGAGAGAGAGAGAGAGAGAGAAACAGAGACAGACAGACAGACAGACAGTCAGAGAGAGAGAGAGAGAGAGAGAGAAGAGAGAGAGAGAGAGAGAGAGAAAGAGAGAGAGAGAGAGAGAAAGAGAGAGAGAGAGAGTGTGTGTGTTCAGATTTCAGATAATTTATTCATTAAGGCGATTGCTCCTCATGAAGATAGTGACATTTTGTCAAACTTCTATTGAGATTGATAGATAGACAGATAGATAGATAGATAGATTAGATAGAGAGAGAGAGAGAGAGAGACAGAGAGAGAGAGAGAAAGAGAGAGAGAGAGAGCGAGAGAGAGAGAGACAGACAGATAGACAGAGAGAAGAAGATTTTAGAAGAAGAAGAAAAAGAAAGAGAAGAAGAAGAAGAAAGAAAGAAAGAAAGAAAAAAGAGACAGAGAGAGAGAAAGAGGGAGAAAGGAAGACAGAAAACAAAAGCCATACTCTGACAAGGTCTTCAAATGGAGGGGGAAGGGTGGGTGGGGGTGAGCTGGATAAGGACAGGTCCTACGAAAGACTGCACTCGTTCCATCAAATTCTGCCAGTAATTATCTGACAGACTCCTTCGCCTGCGCAAAATCCTATGCACTGGCGAGGTCTTGAAATGGGGAGGAGAATGGGGGTGGGGAGTGGGGGTGGGGCGGAACAGGGACCGTGTGAAATGCTTATGCTGACATCACTAAAATGCATGGGGCATTAACCCTTTGACTCCCGCACCCTGTCCACCAGCATCCTGTATTGTCAACCATGCTAGCAAAGCAAAAACTTAACCCTTTGACTCCCTCAACCTAACCACCAGCTCCCTGCAGGAGTCAAAGGGTTAAGATGGGTAGCAAACACCACCAATATAAATGGGGCATTAAGATGAGCAGCAAACTTTCCCAATATAAATGGGGCATTAAGATGAGCAGCAAACATCACCAATATAAATGGGGCATTAAGATGAGCAGCAAACATCACCAATATAAATGGGGCATTAAGATGGGCAGCAAACATCACCAATATAAATGGGGCATTAAGATGAGCAGCAAACATCACCAATATAAATGGGGCATTAAGATGGGCAGCAAACATCACCAATATAAATGGGGCATTAAGATGAGCAGCAAACATCACCAATATAAATGGGGCATTAAGATGAGCAGCAAACATCACCAATATAAATGGGGCATTAAGATGAGCAGCAAACATCACCAATATAAATGGGGCATTAAGATGAGCAGCAAACATCACCAATATAAATGGGGCATTAAGATGGGCAGCAAACATCACCAATATAAATGGGGGCATTAAGATGGGCAGCAAACATCACCAATATAAATGGGGCATTAAGATGGGCAGCAAACATCACCAATATAAATGAAGCTTAAGATGGGCAGCAAACACCACCAAAATCAACATGGCATTGAGATGGACAGCAAACAGATCAATTTCTATTTTGGGCGGCCAGGATTGAACTTCAGCCTTCAGACTTACATGGTTTATTCATATGAAATAAGGAAGACTTTTGACCCTCATCAAAGGTACATGTACATAAGGCTTGCCCTTCACGAAGGGGTACAAATACATAACTATCGCGATCATGTGTGTGTGTGTGTGTGTGTGTGTGTGTGTGTGTGTGTTGTGTGTGTGTGTGTGTGAGTGTGTGTGTGTGTGTGTGTGTGTGTGTGTGTGTGTGTGTGTGTGTGTGTGTGTGTGTGTGTGGTGTGTGGTGTGTGTGGGGTGTGTGTGTGTGTGAGAGAGAGAGAGAGAGAGAGAGAGAGTGACAGAGACATAGAAACAGAGAGACAGAGGACAGACACAGACAGAGAGAGACAGACAGATATAGAGAGAAGAGAGAGAGAGAGAGAAAGAGAGAGAGGGGAGAGAGACAGAGAGAGACAGAGAGAGAGAGAGAGAGAGAGACAGAGAGAGACAGAGAGAGACAGAGAGAGAGAGAGAGAGGGAGAGCGAGATCGAGAGAGAGGCATACAGAGAGAGAGAGAGAGAGAGAGTAAGAAAGAAAGAGAGAGAAAGAAAGCGAGAGAGAGACAGATTGAGAGAGACAGAGACAGACAGACTGAGAGAGAGAGAGAGAGAGAGAGGAGAGAGAGAGAGAGAGAGGAGAGGGGAGAGAGAGAGAGAGAGGAGAGAAAGAAAGAGAAAGAAGCAGAGCGTTATAATTTTTGTGAGCACGTGCACGGGGTCATTTGACCTCGTGTGTAAGTGACCTTAGCCTGTCTGTCCGTCAAATGTGCCAATTGTGTGACGTCTGTGGTCAACAAGTAGCCTGTTGCTTGTCCCGTGAAAAATATCATTAATAACAGGCACCCGAATTACTGCTTTTCTGTCGCTCTCTTTGTTTCTGCCTTGTTCCTTTGCTTTCTGTCGTTTTTTCTTATCATTTTCTGCCTTGCTGGTCCATTTATCTGTATGTGTTCGATAAAGTCTTACGTACTTTTTCTTAGGATTGATAATTGGGTAGATGTATTTGAGTGCATTTTTGGCTCTAGGGAGATGAGATATGCGGAAGCAATTTGGTGGTAATTTAGGCCTGTTTTTATGTATACATATATGTTTTGGTGTCCTTAGGGATGCTTAAATTTGTATTCAGGTGTCTTTTTTATATCCCTTGTGCGATGAATTGGACGGAGTGGTCAACGCCAGGGGCATGTCCATAGATTATGTGCGCGAATGCATTGATATGTGTACTTAATTTTTCTTTTTTCTTTTTTCCTGTTGAAGTTTTGTACGTTTTGAAGCGGTTATAGCCCTGATATGGCTCACGCAGTCGGCTGGGCTTTAAACAAAAAATAACAGTAACCTACCAAACCCCCTTGCTCCGATCTGAAAAGGCGATGACTTTGACACAGAAACCGGATATCCTCAAGTTGCTGGCTAGACTAGCATACTTTTCAGTTTTGTAGAGATGGGCGTCCTCCATTCTACTGTCAAAGGTTATACCGGGTTCGATCAGACTAAAATTTGTTTAGGATCATCGCACTCAGGAAGGTTACCTTTGTGTTCACCTTCCACCCCATCCCCCATTTTCTACGCTACCTTAATGGCCATAGAAACTGGAACAGCTATTTTTACAATGCGATGATGATGATGTCAATGAGGATGATAATCATGATGCTATGGAGGTCCGTCTAGGACTGAGACTACGTGACACGGCTGTAGATCTACGCTTTACTTTCATAATACATCCTGGCGTTTGCCACGCCCGAGAGTACAGACACCTCCGGTGCTGCTCAGAAGATTTGAGCAGCACCCTCAGTGACGCGTCCGTGAAGTGGCTGAGACTTGACTGTGTGGTCCCAGTCTTCACACTGAGCCCATAGCACGCCCGACTGGGTAAGAGCCAGTTAGAGCCGAAAAAATCCCACACTGATTTTTGGAGGGACTGATGGGGATTTGAACCCAACAACTTCCAGTCGGTAGTCCGTTGCGCTAACCATTACACCACGGCGACTGATTTGATTAGAATGATTGTTTGGACGAAGGGGAATGGAGAACTGCACACGATCTCATGCTACCTTTGCTGATGATTATCTTTTTTTTTTTTGTTCTGGAAGTTTGCTCTGCACTCCCAGTTATCCACACCTCCAGTCATTCATCATCATCATCATCATCATCATCATCATCATGATCATCTCATCATCGTCATCAAGTGCCTTGCCGCATGGCGTTGGCAATCATGGCCCTCCATAAGTATCTATCCCTTGTTGCCACAAGTAACATCTTCCACCCTCTCTGTCCTCAGCCACCCTGCAAGTCCGTCCAAAATTTTTCTTCTCCCTGGGTCTACCTGGTGCTCTCTTTCCCTTCAGCTTTCCTGTTGTGACCAGGTGCTCCAATTTCCCTTTCCACTTTCTTTGCTCCAGATGTCACAGCTTTGTTTTTAGGTCTTATTTGTTGCCTTTTGCCGTTCAGAAAGTTGCTGGAGCTTCTGGTGGCGTGGTTTTCTCCCCTGGTGTCGTGGTTTTCTCCCTGGTGGTGTGGTTTTTCTCCCCTGGTGGTGTGGTTTTCTCCCTGATGTCGTGGTTTTCTCCCCTGATGTCGTGGTTTTCTCCCTGATGTCGTGGTTTTCTCCCCTGGTGGTGTGGTTTCTCCCCTGATGTCGTGGTTTTCTCCCTGATGTCGTGGTTTTCTCCCATGGTGGTGTGATTTTCTCCCTGGTGGTGTGGTTTTCTCCCTGATGTCGTGGTTTTCTCCCTGATGTCGTGGTTTTCTCCCTGGTGGTGGTGTTTTCCCCTGGTGGTGTGGTTTTCTCCCCTGATGTCGTGGTTTTCTCCCTGATGTCGTGGTTTTTCCCCTGGTGGTGTGGTTTTTCCCCCCTGGTGGTGTGGGTTTTTCTCCCTGGTGGTGTGGTTTTCTCCCTGATGTCGTGGTTTTTCCCTGATGTCATGGTTTTTCCCCTGATGGTGTGGTTTTCCCCCCTGGTGTCGTGGTTTTCTCCCCTGGTGGTGTGGTTTTCTCCCCTGATGTCGTGGTTTTCTCCCTGATGTCGTGGTTTTTCCCCTGAGTCGTGTTTTTCCCCTGATGTCGTGGTTTTCTCCCTTGATGTCATGGTTTTTCTCCCTGATGTCGTGGTTTTCTCCCCTGGTGGTGTGATTTTCTCCTGATGTCGTGGTTTTCTCCCTGGTGGGTGGTTTTCTCCCCTGGTGGTGTGGTTTTCTCCCCTGGTGTCGTGGTTTTCTCCCCTGGTGGTGTGATTTTCTCCCGGTGGCGTGGTTTTCTCCCTGGTGGTGTGGTTTTCTTCCCTGGTGGTGTGGTTTTCTCCCCTGGTGGTGTGGTTTTCTCCCCTGGTGGCGTGGTTTTCTCCCCTGATGTCGTGGTTTTCTCCCTGGTGGTGTGGTTTTCTCCCTGGTGGTGTGGTTTTCTCCCCTGGTGGCGTGGTTTTCTCCCCTGATGTCGTGGTTTTCTCCCCTGGTGGCGTGGTTTTCTCCCTGATGTCGTGGTTTTCTCCCCTGGTGGCGTGGTTTTTCTCTCTGGTTGGTTTTCTCCCCTGATGTCGTGGTTTTCTCCCTGGGTGGCGTGGTTTTCTCCCCTGGGGGGCGTGGTTTTCTCCCCTGATGTCGTGGTTTTCTCCCCTGGTGGCGTGGTTTTCTCCCTGGTGTTTTGGTTTTCTCCCCTGGTGGTGTGGTTTTCTCCCCTGGTGGTGTGGTTTTCTCCCCGGTGGTGTGGTTTTCTCCCCTGATGTCGTGGTTTTCTCCCCTGGTGTCATGGTTTTCTCCCGGTGGGTGGTTTTCTCCCTGGTGGTGTGGTTTTTCCCCTGTGTTTGGTTTTCTCCCCTGGTGGCGTGGTTTTTCCCCTGATGTGGGGGTTTTTCCCCGATGTCGTTTTTCCCCTGGTGGGGGTGGTTTTCTCCCCTGATGTCGTGGTTTTCCCCTGGTGGGTGGTTTTCCCTGGTGTCGGGGTTTTCCCCTGGTGGTGTGGTTTTTCCCTGTGGTGTGGTTTTCCCCCCCTGGTGGTGTGATTTTCTCCCTGGTGTGTGGTTTTTCCCTGGTGGTGTGTTTTCTCCCTGGTGGTGTGGTTTTTCCCTGGTGGTGGGTTTTCTCCCTGGTGGCGTGGTTTTCTCCCCCGATGTCGTGGTTTTCTCCCCTGATGTCGTGGTTTTTCCCCTGATGTCGTGGTTTTCCCCCGGGGGCGGGTTTTCCCCCCGGGGGGGGGGTTTTTCCCCCGATGTCGTGGTTTTTCCCCCCCGATGTCGTGGTTTTTTTCCCCTTTTGGTTTTGGGCGTTTTTTTTCCCCGGGGGGGGAAAGGGGGACCCCCTCGTTTGCCTTTTATACACTTGATATGCCCCCATTTTTTTAACCCCCCTTGGGTCAGTTTTTAACTTTGATGTGGGGGGAAAAAATTTCCCACTTTTCACCCCCGGGGTGGTGGGGGGGGGGGGTTATTTGTTTTCCCCCCTTTTCCCAGTTTTGCATTCAAAAACAGAAGGTCTTCACGGGAAAAAAAAAAGGAACTTGTTTGGGGGGAAAAAGGGCCCCCCATGCCACACTTTTTTCCCCAGCTGAGAGTTTTTTGGGAGTAAATTGCCCGGGGGTTGGGGTCTTTTCCCCCTTTTTTTGGCCGTTTTTGGTTTTTCCCTTTGGGGGTTTTTTTTGGGCATTCTTTCTTTTTTCAACTCTTTTTTTTTAAATTTTTTTTTTTTGTTTTTTTTGGGGGGGGGTTTTTCCCCCTTGGCTTTTTCCCCCAAAAAATTTCAGCTTTTTTTTGGGGTGTGTTTGTTTTTTGTTTTTTTTGTTTGTGTGTGTGTGTGTGTTTTGGTTTTTTTTTTTTTTTTTTCAGTCCCTGCCTTTTCGTTTTGTTGTTTTAAAAACTTTTAAAATTTTAGGTTTTCCCCTTTGCTTTTTGTTAAAATGTCTCCCCGATTTTTCGTTTTTTTTCGAGCCCCCAAAACGGCTTAGCTAACCCTTTACCTTTCCCTTTTTGTATTCCTCGAAAAAAAGGGTTTTAGGGGTAGCTTAAACTTTTGTCTGGCGGGCAAGGGAAAAGGAAAAGTCAAATGAGATCAGGGGTTTTTTTAACAAGAAAATTTTTCCCTGTGTTTTTGGGTGTTTTGGGGCCCCCCCATTTGATTTCAAACCCGGGGGGGTTCAAATATCGAATTTAAAAAGGAAAAAAACCCCGAGAGGGGGGGGGGGGGACCCCGGGGGCACCAATGCCCCCCCACTCTTTTGGAAAAAACATTTTTCCCAAAAACCCTGACCCCCTCGTAGTTTTTCCCCTCAATAAATTTTTTAACCCCCCTGACCCCCCCCACCCCATTCCCTTTTTTGAACCTAAAACCTTTAAAACCCCTTAAAAAATTTCCCCCATCCACCGGGTTTTTCCCCCCGGGAAAACTGGTGGTTTGGGTGAGGAAGTATAAAAATTAATTTTTTGGGGTATGCGGGGGGGTTAACAATACGGGTTTTTGGTGGACGGGGGGCAGGAGTAAAAAGGGTTTTTTTGACTGGCAAAAAAAACAACAAGAGAATAAAAAACAGCCGCCTCAAAGTGGGTTTTTGCAGACTAAAATTTTTCCCGGGCCCCTGGAAAATTTTCCAAAAGGGGCCCTTGGGGGGAAAAATTTGCGTCCCCCAAATTTCGCTCGTTTTTTAAAAGCCCTGAAGCCATCACAACGTTTTTTTAAAGGGGGGTTTTTGAATTCAGTAACTGAAGTCTTTTGGGGTTTAAATCGAGGGAAAAACCCCCAAACCCTGAAATTTTAAAAAAAAGTAGTAGAACAGTTTTTAGTAGTAGTAGCAGTTTGGGTAGTAGTGTAAAAAGAGGAAAAAGAAAAAATTTTGTTTTAAATAAAGTATTTTTTTCTAGTACTAAGTTTAAAGGGGGGTGGGGTTTTTATTTTGAAAATAGAAAAAAAAGGGAAAAAAAGAAAAAGTAATTTTGTAGTATTTTGTCCCCCAGCAAATGAAAAATTAGTTGGGAAAAGTAGAATTTTTTGTGTAGTAGAAGAAGAAGAAGACAAAGAAGAAAAAAATAGTGGTGGGGATTAGTAGCAGCCCGCAGCAGCCCGCCAAATAAAAAAAAGAAAAAGAAGAAAAATTTTTATTTTTGGGAGTAGTAGAACAAGAGCAAGGGGAAAAAAAGAAGAACAGGGAAAAAAAACCGGGAAAAAGAAAAAGAAGAAAAAAGTAAAAAAAATTTAAAAAATATTATTTTGTATTAGTAGAAAACCCAAAAAGGGAAAGTTCCCTTTCCTTAAAAAAAATTTTTTATTTTTAATATATGTATATATATGTTTTATTTTTATATTTATATGTAGGGATATTTATGTATGTAAAACATTGTTTTATACATTTTTAAAAGACATTTATATTTTTTTTTAAAAAATTTATTTTATATATTTATTTTAAAATTTTTAAACACCCTTAAAATTTAAAATTTTTTCGTTTTTCTTGTTTTTTTTTTTAACGCAAATTTTTATGGGGTTTTTGTTTTTTTATGGATTGAAAAAATTTGAACTAAAAAAAGTTTAAGGGGGGTAATTAAAATTGAAAACTTAATAGCCTAAACTTTTGGGCCCCCTAAAAAAGTGCCTGTTGTTTTTCTGGCCCCCTTTTTTTTATTTGTCGTTAACCCGGGGAAAACCTGTTTTTTTGGGTTCGAACTTTTCGGGTCTGCGGGTTTTGGTTAGGTTTTAAGTCTTTTAAAACCTTTTAAACTTTATTTTTTTGTTCCATTTTGGTTTCGGGCGTCTTATCTGGAAAAATTTTTTTAATCAACTTTTTTTTCTCCCCAAAAAAATTTTGTGTAAAAAATTTTCATTTCCCCCCCATTCGCTTTTCCGCCCCCGCGCACCCGGAGGGGGCGCATTTCACTAACCCCCTTTTTAACCCCCCCCCACGCGGGGTTTTTTTCAAAACCCCCCCGTGCACACACGCCCCCCCCCACCCCGCAACTTTAAAAAAAGGGGAAAAATTGTGGGCAGAAAAACTTTCCCCTCATCATCATCTTTTTTTTGCCCTGCCCCCCATGGCGTTGGCGATCTTTCCCCCCCACCCAAAAACTAACCCCCGGGGCGTGCGAGACATTTTTCCCCCCTTTTTTGTCTTCACCCAAAAATTTCAAAATCCGCCCCAAAAGTTTTTTTCCCGGGGGGGCCTGGTGCTTTTTTTCCCCCCCGCTTTCCCCTTTTGGGGGACTAGGCGGTTGGGAAAGCTCTTCCCTTTTATAAAATGCCCCATAAAAATTTGGGGTTTTTTTTTCCCCTTTTTTTTCTCGTTTTTTTTTTGTTTTTGTTCCCTTTCCCCAAAAAAATCTCGTTTTTTTTCTTTGCTGGTTTAGGGAAAAATTTTGGGGTTTCCCCTTTTTTAGAAATATTCTTTAATTCCCCCAGGGTTTGGGGTTTTTGGGGCTTTGGGTTTTTTCTGCCCCCGCCCCAAAAAACCCTACAGTAGTATGGGGGTCTATAAACATTTTAAAAAAATCTCTTCCTGGTTTTTTAACTGAGTAAAAGTACGGGTTATAAGAAAAACAAATATGGGGAGGGGGAGAGAAAAAAGAGAGGGGGGAAAGGAAAAGGGGAAAGAGGGGGGAGAGGGAAAGAGGGGGACGGGGGAGAGGAAAAAAGAGAAAAAAAAGGAAGAGGGGGAGAGGGGAGAGAAAGGGAGAAAGAGGAAAAAGACAAAAACAGAGAGAAAAAGAGGAGACAAAAACCCACACCACACCACACCACACACACACACACACACACCAAAACACACACACAAACACCCAACAACACAAAACAAAAAACCACACTACAGGGGGGAAAGAGAAAAACAAACCCGAGGGAGAAAGATGAGGGGCAGACAGAGAAAGAAAAAAAGGGAGGAGGGGAAAAAAAGGGGAGAGTGAAAGAGGGGAGAGAGGGGAGAGGGGAAAAAAGGGGGGGGAGAGAGAAAAAGAGAGAGAGGACAGGAAAACCCCCCACACAAAAAAAGAAAGAGAGAAAGGAGAGGGGGCAGAGACAGGGAAAAACAGAGAAAGGGGAAAAAAAGAGAGAGGGGGGGAGGAGAAAAGAGAAAAAAGGAGAGAGAAAGGAGAGAGGTAAAGTCTTTATTAAGAACTTTTTCCAAAAAAAAGTCTCACGAGCTGGGTTTTACTACAGTAAAAAAAAGGGTTTAAGGGGGCCCCTTTCTTGCTAGAGGTCAATATTGACTTACGACACGTACCAGGGGGCCTCCACAAAGCACAGAACACACATACACCCACACACACACACCACACACACACAAAAACCCCACACAAAAAAAACCCCCCCCCAAAACCCCCACACCAAAAAACACACACTACAAAACAACACACCCCACACACACACTACACACACACCACACACTCCCCCACACCACACACAAAACACCCCCCAAACCCCACCAAAAAAAAACCCCCCCACGAAACTACACACACACCCCAAAAAACGCAAAAACAAAAATATTTGTGGGGTAACTTAAAAAAAAGACCACCACACCAAAAAAACAACCCCCCAAAAAAACCCCCACAGACACCATACCCCAAAAACCCCCCCACTCACCCAAAACACACAACACAAACACACCCCCACACACACTCACCCCCAAAACAACACACAACCCCAAAACTCCCCAAAACCCCAAAAAACCCGACAACGACACACACAACACATACAAAAAACCCCCACACACACTCCCCCCAAAAACACACACACACCACACACACAAAATACACACACCCACACACCACACACCCCACACACACACACACACACCCCACACACACACCACACACACCCCACAAAAAAAGAGTTCAGTTGTTTTTCTCTTTTTTTCTCTGCTTATTTTTCCTGGGGCGTCAGTAAATATTAGACAATGGGGGGAGTACATTAAAGGCCCTTTTTGAGGATTAAAAAGAAACCCAAGAAAAAATTAAAAAAAAAAAACTTTGAAAGGGGCCACCCATAATGAAAGTGAATTTTTAAAAGCCTAAAAAAAATAAAAAACCCGGAAAACCCCCCGGACCAGACAACATTACTACCCGAAAATTTTTAAAAACCCCGGGGAAAATTTTGGGTTTTAAAAAAAAAACGCCCCCCAAAAAGAAATTTTTTACACTGGGGAAAAAAACCCAAAAAAATATGTCAAAAAAAATTTTTCATTGCACTTAAAAAAAGACGGGGGTTTTTAGTTTTGCGAACTCCATCGCAAAATTCATTTTGATGATTTTCCTTTTAAACCAAAAACCCTTTTAAAGATAATATGATGAGGACAAGGGGAATAAAACCCAAAAGGGGAAATAGCAGAAGAAAAGTGTGGTTTTTGTGGGGGGGGGAAAGGAACTATTAATGCCATTACATCCAAAAGAACTATCATGAGAGGTAAAATTGGGGATGAAAAAAAAAGGTTTTGGGTATTTATGTTTTGTTGCTATCCCAAAGGTTTTTTCGATGGGTACGAAATGATGAATTGATAAACCAACGGGGAAGAGCCCAAATTTTGATGGAAAAAAAATCTAAAATTTAATCAGGAATATGAAAGGGGAACAAACGCTGCAATGAAAATTTGAAAAACAATATAAGTCTTTTCAAAACATCAAAAGAGGAGCCCGCGGGGTTGTGTTTTGTCACAAGATCTGTTTTACTTATAGAAAAAAACTTTTCATGAGAAACCTGGGAAGAAGCCCTGGATTAAAGGTTTGGGGGGAAAAATGATAAAAAAACTTTCGGTACGCAGAGGGGAACGTGAAATTGGGCAGAAAAGGGAAAGGGCCTACAAAACCTTGGGGTTTATACTAGAAAAAAAAAGAAAAAAGAAAAGGGGGTTTGGGAAAACAAAACAGCGGGAAGACTGAAGTATTTTTGATCAGAAAAAAAACATGAAAATCCCCTCATGAAAAATTTAAAAACAAAGGGCCCCAAAACCCTTGACACGGGTTTAAATTAAGTTCAAATCCCTGGGAACGGTCATTTCATCAGACGGCAGAAGCACATGGGGAAATTTAGGTGGCAAAATTGGGCCCAAAGCCAAAACAGCATTAAGAAGATGAAAAAGCATTCTTACCCCCAAAAAATCCCTATAAATTTAAACACCCAGAAAGAGAGTCCTTAAATTGTTTTATAAAACAAATACTGTTGTACGGTTTGCGGGGGGCGGGGAACAGTCAGCAAGAAAAGGGCCAGAGCAGGATCGAGGCACCCGGTTTGGGGTTTTTCTCAGAAGAATGTTGAGAGTTCCAGGGAAACGAAAAAGAAAACAAACGAAAACAGTCTTGATGGGGGCAGACAAAAATTAGTTCACTCAAAAGGGAAGTTGGGAAAAGACAAGAAATATTTATAGGCCATTTTTTTTTTGAGGGGAAGGGGGGGATTGGAGCCCCGGGGTTCACAAGGGGGAAAGCGGAGGGAAAGAGAGAAACCAGTTAAAACCAGGGAGGGAATGGGGAAACGGACTTGCAGAGTGGCTGGGGATAAAAGAGGGGGGGGAGATGTTTGGGGGGGAAAAACAAGAGATAGAGAGGGTTTGGAAGCCCAAAGGGTTTGGGCCAACCATCCCACCTTTTGGGATGATGATAATGGGGACGATCGGTACTTATCGATTGGGGGGTAAAAAAATAAAATCTAGCTGTTGCTTATGTTTGGGGGTATTTATAGGGTTTATTTTATTTTTTGAAAATTTTTTTTTTTTTCTCTCCCCCCTTCTATCTGTCTGTTTCTGGGTCTATCTTTTCTCTCTCTCTCCGCCCTTTTTTTCTGTCTCTCTCTCTGTTCTCTTTGGTCTGTCTGTTTTGTTGTCTCTCTCGTCTCTGTCTTTTTGTCTGTCTTTTCTTTTCGGGTTTTTCTCTTGTCTCTTTTTCTCCCCCTATTTTCTCTCTCTCTCTCTTCTGTAAATCTCTCGTATCTCGTCTCTCGTCTCTCTCATCTCTTTTCCCTCTCTGTTTATCTCTTGTTTTTAAATCTCTCTCTCTTTTCCCTCTCTTTCTCTCACCCTCTCTCTCTTCTCTCTCTCTTCTCTCTCTCTTCTCGTCTCTCTTTTTCCCTTTTTCCTTCCATTTTTTTTCCCAGGGGTCATTTTTAGGGTAAATTTGTGTTCAGGTTTCCTTTAACCCACCCACTGACATGACTCCCCCAGGATGGGGCCCGTGCATGTTTGTAGTATGCCACACACCCCACACACACCCCAACACACACACACACACACACACACACACACCCCAAACAACACACACACCCCACAAAACATCCCACCAACACATACAGAGGGGTTTTTAAGCATGGAGGTCTGCACACATGTTGGACCTGATTGTGTGTGTGTGTGTTGTGTGTGTTTTGTTGGTGTGTGTGTGTGTGTTTTGGTGTGTAGTGTGTTTTCGAGTGTGTTTTTGGGGGTTGTGTTTGTGTGTTGTGTGTGTGTATTGTGTGTGTTGTGTGGGGTGTTGTGTGTGTGTATTGTGTGTTTTTGTGTGTAGTGTGTGTGTGTATTGTGTATATGGGGTTTTTGTGTGTGTGTATTGTGTTTTGTGTGTGTTTGTTTGTGTGTGTTGTGTGTGCGGTGTGTGTGTAGTGTGTGTGTAGTGTGTGTGTGTATTGTGTTTATGTGTGTTTTTTGTGTGTGTATTGTGTGTGGGGCTGGGGTTTGTGTGTGTTTTGATTGTAGGTGTGTGTGGTGTGTGTGTGTGTGTGTTTTTGTGTTGTGGGTGTGTAGTGTATGTGTGTGTAGTGGGTGTGTGTATGCGCGGTGTGTGTGTGTGTGTTTGTGGTGGGGTGTGGTGTGTGTGGTTTTGTGGGGTGTGGGTTGTGTGTGTGTGTGTGATTGTAGTGTGTATGTAGTGTGTTTTGAAAAATTGTGTGTGTGTTTGTGTTTGTTTTTGTGTGTGTGTAGTGTGTGGTATTTGTGTGTGTGTGTAGTGTGTGTGTTTGTATGTTCCCGCGTTTGGTGGGGTTGTGTGGTATCGTGTGCGTGTGTTTTTTGTTGTTGGTGTTGCTGTTTTTGTTTTTGAAAAGAAGAGTAGCCGTTAAGGGAGGGATGTTTTTATTTTGAATGCTGAAAAAACCGTTTGGCGCTTAAAGTTCTGAAATTTTCTAACTACCCCTATCAAAAAAATAACAGTAGAGAAGGAGAGAGGGAAGGGGAGAGGGAGGGAAGAAAGAGAGAGAGAGGAGAGCCCGAGACGAGACAAGAGGAGAGAGAAGAAAGAGAGAGGAAGAGAGTGAGGGGGGAAGACGGGAGAGCAGGACAGAGAAAAGGAGTGTGATGGGGAAAGGGGAGTCAAAAAACCCTGTTCCCCATGTTTTCCATTTTTTTTTTATTTTTCCTTTTACTTCAAAGAAAAATATAAGATTCCATAAAGACACAAAAAAAAATTCAAAAAAAGTAACAATAAATTGCTCACTCCCCTTTTTCCCCCCCACCCAGTAACATAAGACTGAATTGAGCAGTTGTTAGTGTTCCCCAATCTTTCTTTGGAAACATAATTACATGACTCTTTAAACCACGAGATATTTTTCCTTTTCTTGGTCTTTTCCAAAACATTTTAAAAATTTTTGGGTTTGGCGCTGCGGAAAATGCCCCCTCAGTGAAAGCACGTAGCGATCCAAATCTACAGGGGGCCTTTGTGATTTTTACCAAGGTTTTGCCCCCCAAAACGGGAAACAAGCACAGCCTTGTTCACTGAAGTCTGGCATTTATTCCCCCCTTACCCCAACATTCAATCAGCCCCGCAGCCACTGTTCTTGTTGGGTGGCTTTTAAAGGGTCCCCCCGCCATGGGGGTTACCCTGCGAATCCAAAGAAGTTCCCGGTCCCCCGCCCCAACCCTCGGGTTTCCCGCGCAAAAACCCTTCGCAGTCTTTGTGAAGTCTCCCGGATTACCCACAACTTCTGGCTCGCCCGCACAAAATTCCCAGTCTTAGTGAAGCCCTCCCGGGAAACCCCCACGAAACCCTCTGGGGGACGTTGAAACCACCCTTTCAGTCCTCCCCCAGAGAAAACCCCCCACCCTCTTTTGGCCCTTGGTATCCTCCACTCCTTAACGTTCTCCTCCCAACTTTATGCTCTTTTCCCAAAACACATCCCCAACTATTTTCTAAGGATTTTCAGACAACTGCGTCATTATTTTGAAACCCACGAAATTAATTGCTTTTTTTTTTCGAAAACCAATGAGCACCTCTTTGACTTTTAAGGTATTTCCATTACACAAAAGACAGAGAGAGACAGGGGGACAGGAGAGCAGAGACAGAGAGAGACGAGACGGGGAAACAGAATGACGTACAAAAAAGGGGGAGGGAAAGAGAAAAAGAAAGAGAGAGGAGAGGGCAGGGGAGGACAGAGGGACAGACAAAAAGGGAGAGAAAGAGAGAGAGGGAAAGAAAAAAAGGAGAGGGAGGTAGCAAGAGAGAGAGAGAGGAGGGGAGAGAAAGAAAGAAAGAGGGGGAAAGGTTTGGCAATAGGAGAGAAAAGAAAAATGTCGGGTTTTTTAAAATTTTTTTTAATTTCCCAAAAGGTTCTTTCTTTTATACTGTACGACTGTTTCATGGTAACAAAACCGGAGTATGCTTAAAAACTATCGAAAACATCCCAAGCTTTTCTTTCTTTTTTTTTCTTTTATTTTTTAAATTTTAAAACCCCACCCCGATGAAAAAGACCCCATTTTCAGGGCAAAAAACATGTGGCTAAAAAGACAGAAGGAAAAAAAAAACCACGTACAAAAGGGGGACGGGGGTGCAGCGCAAACTGAAAAAAAAAAAAACACACACACACACACACAAACACACACACACACCCACACACACACACACCAAAACAAAACAACACACAACACAGCCCGACACGGGACAAAAGACAGACACAGCCCCGGGACACACACCCCCAACACAAAACACAAACATACACCACACACCCCACAAAACACACACACCACCCCAACACCCCACCACACACAAACACAAAAAACCCCAAGGCAGGCCTCGTGTGACTGCGGGGAACTGACGTCTTTAACAACAACAACAACAAAAAAAAAACTAAAATTTAACCCAACAATTCAAAAAACAACAAAAAACTACAAAAAAACAAAAATAACAACAACAACAATAAAATTAAAAACCCTTTTTTTTACTAAAACAAAAAAAAAACCAAAAAAAAAAACAAAAACAAAAAAACAACAACAACAAAAAAAACAACAACAAATAACAACAAAACAACTACAACAACAACAACTCAATAACAACAACAAAAACAACAACAATTTCCAACTACACCCAAACAACAACAACAAGAAGAACGAGAACAACAAGAACAAAGCACAAAAAGGGAAAAACCCAGAAAAAAACAAGAACTAAACCCGGGGAACAAAAAAAAAGAACAAGAAAAAAACAAGAACGAACAAAAAAAAGATCTTTTTTTAAAATTTCCTTTTTCCCCTAAGGGAGCGAACAATCTTCGTAGCTGTTTACAGCCAAAATGGTGTAATGGCGGTCAGTGAAGGGGTGGGTTTTTGTGGGCACAATTTTTCCCTTTTCTCCTGTCCTCTCTTTTCTTCTTTAAAAATTGACGGGTCAAACACTGTCTTTTTTGGACCAACGAAACAAAAAAATTTTTTAGGAATAAGGAGAGGAAAGAGAGGAGAGGGGGGAGGGAGGAAGGGAGAGAGGGAGAGAAAAAGAAAGAGAGAGAGAAAAAGGGGAAGAGAGAGAGAGAGAGAGAAAGGAGGACAGAGAGGGGGAGAAAAAGAGAGAGAGAGAAAGAGAGGACAGGGGGAGAGAGAGAAAGAGGAGAGAGGGGGAAAGGGAGAGTGGGGGGAGGGAGAGAAAAGAGGGGACCACACACACACAGTGAGGAAAAAGAGAGCAGAATGTGTGTGTTTTGTGTGTGTGTTTGTGTGTGTGTGTGTGTGGTGTGTGTCTGTTTTGTTTTAATTTGTTTTTTCTGTGTGTCTCTCTTTTCCTGTTTTTTTTGGGTTGGTTTGTGTGTGTGTGTGTGTGTTTTGTGTGTGTGTGTGTGTGTGTTGTGTGTTGTGTGTGTGTGTGTGTGTGTGTGTGTGTGTGTGCGCGCGCGAAAGAAATGGGGTGGGAAAGTTTTTTTCTCAGTTCCTTGTACGGAGAAATTTTGATAAAAAATTTTAAATGGGCCAAAATTAAATTTTAATTGGAAAATTTGAAATCCCCAAAAAAAAAAAAAAAACCAAAAAAAAAAAATCACACACACACCCACACACCCCACACACACCCCCACACACACACACAACACCCCAACAAACAAACACACACACACCACACCACACCCCACACCCACCACACAAACACCAAACACACAACAACAAACACAACAACACACACACACACAAAACACAACAAAAAAAAACACACACACACACAAACCACACCACACACACACACCCACACACAACACCCCCACACACACACACACACAAATTGGGGGGGGGGGGAAAACCAAAATAAAACACTTTTTACAACAACACACCAAAAAAAAACTTAAAAACCAAAAATAAAAAAAGGGGGGTGGGGTGGGGGGGGGGGAAAAAGGAAAAAAAAAAATTTTCAAGGAAAAGAAGAAAAAGAAGAAGAAGAAGAAAAAGAAAAGAAAGAAAAAGAAAAAAGAAGAAGAAGAAAAGAAGAAAAGAAAAAGAAGAAAAAGAAAAAGCAAGGGGGAAACCTGTTTTTTTGAGGTAATTTTGTGTTTGGCAGTTTTTTTCCTTGTTTTCTTCCCGTCCAAAACCCATTATGATAAATAAAGGTGTTAAAAATTTTAAACTTTGAAATTCAGGCTTGCTAAATTTTTCCCAGATTTTTAAAGTCCAAAGACCAGCCCCTCAATCCTTTTTTTTTTCAATTTAAATACCGGCGAATGATGTTTTTCTTGGGGGGGGGCCCCGAATTTATGCCAAAAACCCCTTCGTGCTTTTGGCACACGGAGAAAGGGGGAAATGGCGGTCCAATTGGTTAAGACACTCCTAAATCGGTGTGTCTGAGTTCCTCCCCAGGTGGCAAGGGGGTGGAGTTTTTGGCGGGTAAGGGTAAACGCTGTACCACCCGTTAATCCTAACCCCTTCGTGTGCACACGCAGGGACATCAGATACCCCCTTTAAAACCCCCTTTGCTCCCCCGGTGTCCACCCTGCAAAACCTTCCCTTTGACTCCCTCGAAAAGGAAGTGGGGAAAAAGGGTGGGAGTTAAAGGGTTAAGTTTTTTTTTTGTGCGGTTGACAATGCGGGTGCTGGGGGAAGGGTGTGGGAGCAAAAGGGTTTAATTTCCTGTAAAACGTTCATTGTCCGAGCCGTAGTGTGTGGTTCGCAAAAAGCCCCTTGGAAAAAAGGGTTTGGGGGGTTGAACCCCATCGCCCTTTAAGAAAAATTTGGGATTTTTTGGCCCCCCTGGCTCCTACCCGAGTTTTGGTGTTTTAAAAAGGGAAGGAAAGTCATAAATTTCGTGTAGTAGAATTTTTCTTTTGGTGTTGCTCTGGTGCCCCGGTGCGTGTGAGTTGATAAACAGACCCCCGGGTTCCCGGCTAAAAAACTCGGGGGGTTGTTATTTTTGGGTGTAGCTCTAACATCTGCCCCGCCCCCGGGGTTGGGATCATGGCCCCCACACGAAAACTAACCTTTTGCTGCAAGTACATCCCCACCCCTCTGTGTTCAGCTCCCCGCAATCCCTCCAATATTTTCTCCCCGGGCTACCCGGGTTCTTTTCCCCAGCTTTCCGCTGTGACCAGTGCTTAAACCCCTTTCCCTAAAAAGGCCTAGAAAAATTTCCTTTTTTCCGACTTCCTTATCAATGATTTCTTGGTCTGCCTCCTTCGAGACTTTTCGATTGTTTTTTTGCTGCCTGGAATCTCAACTTTTTTTTAAAAAACCCTTTTAGTTGCCCAATTTGTTGACTTTGCGTGTTGACGCCCATGCCTACAAAAAGTATCGTTTATCAAAATTTTAAGAATCTTTTCCGTTTAATGTGGGTTTTTTTAAAAAATTTTTTTTTTTTTTAATGGTTTTGTTTGGCCGATTCGGGGCTTTTTGATGGATTACCGTCGGGTGAGATGCCTTTCGAAAATTTATCAACTTTCAAAGTTATTTTTTTTGCTGTTATTTTATGAGGAGATTTCTTTTGTTGTTGTTTTTTTTTTTTTTTTAATGATTACCAGTGTGGGTGGAAAAAACCTGTTTCCTCCCGATGGGTAGTTAAAAAAGGGGCTAGTTACAGTGGGTGAGTATACCGATGGGGGGTAATGTAGGGGGGTATATGAAGGGCTGAGTGTCCATGGGTGAGCTTTTCCAAAGGGCTGGTTCCAAAGGGTGGTATCCCAATGGGGCTGAGCATCCAATGGGGTGGCATCCCAAAAAGGGCTGAGTATACCTGGGTGAGATCCTGGTGAGTTTACCAAAAGGGCGGCTACAATAGGGCTGGTTAACGATAGGGCGAGATACGTAGGCTTAGTATCCGATAGGGGAGTGTACCAATAGGGTTTGAGTATCCGATTGGTGGGTACCGTTTTGGCTGGGTTTTCCGATAGGGTGAAATCCCGTAGGGCTGAGTTATTATAAGATGATTTTTTGTAGGGCTGAGTGTACTGTTTGGCTGGTATACTAAAGGTGGTATCCCCAAGGGGCGGGTTTTTTAAAAAGGGCTGAGTAACTATAGGGGGGTTATCCATGGGCCTTTTCAAGGGCCGAGTTTTAACCTATGGGGGGTTTTTTCATGGGGCCCCAGTAACCCCATGGGGGGCTGGTAACCGAATGGCCGGATTCCCCCATAGGGTGATTTTTCCATTGGCTGATTTTCCCAAAAGGGGAGTAAAACTGGGGGGAGTATCCAAAAAACGGTACTTCCGTGGGCGGTACCAATGGGTGAATTTCCCCATGGGGCGAAAATAAAATAGGTGAGTATCCCCCTGGGTGAATTACCGTTTTGGGTGAGTATAAGATAGGGCGTTAACCATCGCCATCTGGGAAAACCTCAGTTGGAACCAGCCCCGGGCGAACCATCCATTGTAAAGTGTCATTGTTGGCCAGCTTTTTTAAGTTGTCTCAGGACCGTCGCCTGGAAAAGACTTCCGCCTGCCTTCGCCCCAAAAAACCCACCCCTTTTGCTTTTAAAAAGTTAAAAAAAAAACACCCTTTTCCCAAGAAAAATTTTAAAAATGTCTTTTCCCCCTTTTGCATTAAAAATTTTTAAAGGGTCTTGTGTTTGATGGTTTCCCGGTGGATGGCTTTTATTTGAATTGTCGGATTTTGGGCCTATAAATTGTTATTTTAAATTTTTTTTTTTATTATTATTATTTTATTATTTTATTATTTAAAAAAAATAAATTTTTATATTTTAAAATTTTTTTACTATTTTTTGTTTTTCATTATTCTTTTTCATTTTTGTTTTGTTTTTCATCATCATCATCATCATATTTTTTTTATTTATTATTTTTTTTATTATTTTTTATTTTTTTTTTTATTTTGTTTTTTTTTTTGTTCCTTTTAAAATTTTTACCCCGGTTTGGGGGGCCCCCCCCTTTTCCTGAATCGGGGTGCCTCAGCCGGGTTTTTTTTTATCTTTCCCCGGGCCGAGGTGAAAATTTTGTTGGGGGCTTTGTTGCTTGTGGTTCATGGGAGGGGGGGGGGGGGGGGGGGGGGGGGGGGGGGGGGGGGGGTGAGGGGGGGGGGCTGTGTTGGGGAGGCCAGTGTGGTTTTTTTTTTTTTTCCCCCCGTGAGGGTGGGGAGGGTGAGAGGTTCCTCTCTCTCTCTCTTTCCCCCTTTCTCTCCTCTCATTGTGCTTTAATTTCAATTGAAAAAAGTTTTTTGTTAAGAGTGATGCTTTTCCTTTAAACCCAAAAAAAAATAAAGGTCAAACTGGGCCAGTTGGTGGGCAGCTTCCCTTTACTGTAAAAAGTTGTTTTGATTAGAAAAAAAAACGTTTTTTGTTTTTTTTGAATTTTCATTTTTTGTTTTTTTTCCTTTATTTTTTTACCCTTTTTTTAAATTTGTTGCCCATGGGGGATGGTTATACCCCCTTTTGGACTAAAAAATTTTTTATGGTTAGTCAATAAAAGGGCGCTGGCGCAAGCGTCAAGGCTTTCTCTCTGTCTCTCTTTTTTTGTGTCTTTTTTCCTCTTTTACTCTGTGTTTACTCCGAGATGGAGCGATGTAGGTTAGTCAGGGGGTTCAGGGCTGTGTCCCCATAAGTTGGGTCGAACAGGCATGTTGAAATCCTCGAAAGACCAGCGCAATGCAGGTTGCTCTGGTAGGTCCCACGGCATTTGGGGAACTCTGGCAACCCGTGGTTTTGGCCTTTGGGCTTTAAAATGAATAATAAGGGTTGGGGTACAAGGGACGCCAAAAAGAATGCTAGGTTTTTAACCATGTGGCGGCAAAGAAATTGAGCAAAACCCATTCACCAGCAACAATAACAATAACAACCCCCGCAGCGCAGCAGCAAAAGCAGCAGCAGCAGCAAAAAAAAAAAAAACAAAAAAAAAAAACCAAACCGAAAAAAAACAAGAACAAAAACACAAACAACAAAAAAAAAAAAAAAACAAAACCCCAGAAAAAACAAAACAAAAAAAATCCCCAAAAACAAAAAACAAAAACAAAAAAAAAAAAGTCTTTTTTTTTTTTTTCCCCAAAAAAAATTGGAATGGATTCGAAATTTTTTTTCAATGCCAAGTTCAACCTTGTTTTTTCAAATTTTAAACCCCTTTGATCCCCCCCTCCCCCCACTGCATCGTAATCAATGTGCAAAGAAAAAAATTAACCCTTTTGCCCTCACCCTTCCCCCAGTTCCGGGGAAAATTGGTAAATGGGGGGAGAGAGTCAAAAGGTTAAATTTTTCGCTGGTGAACAGGGTGGGGGTGAAAGGGTTAAAGTGAGGACACAATAAAAACCAACTTTTTTGATAGAAAAAAAAGGGCCCAAAGACGAAACCCTTCGTTGTTTTATCATTACGTTTTAAAATGATTATCATTTCCCCAGGCGAAGGCGGGAATTTCAGTCCTTTCCCCTTTTAAATTTTTTTTTTTGGGTGTTTTTTTGTTTGTGATCTTATTTTCACGTTTGGGGGAAAAAAGGTAGGTGGCCAAAAAATTTGGGGCCGTCTTGTCTGGTTGATCAAATAGCGTTTGATTTACTTTCGTGTTTTTCTGGGTTTATGTTTACATCGTATTTTCCCTTTTTCTCTTTTTTTTTTTTTTTTTTTGTGATTAAGTTGCTTTTTAACATTTTTTTTGTAAAATTTTTTGTGTTCCCGTTTTCAAAAAATTAGATTTAAAAAATTCACCCCAACACCAAAAAAAAAAGTAAAATAAAATAAAAAAAAGAAAGAAAAAAGAAAAAAAAAAGGGAAAAAAAAAAAAAACCTAACCTTTTTAAAAAATCTGTTCATTCGTTTCGCGTTCTGGCAGAAAACCAAAACCCAAAACACCCGGAACCAAAAACCGTGTGCGTCGTACCTTCCCGGAAAAAACGAAAACGAAAAAATTGACGTCCCACGACAAGCCGGAAAAGGGCGGACGTCATTTTTCACCAAAAAAAGAGGAAAAGGGAAAAATATTTTGTGTTGACTATTTTACGGGCCGACCAAAATTAGTGGTGTTTTAAGTTTTTTTCACCCCCTCTGCCCAAATTTTCTTAAAAGTGTTTGTTGTGTTTATTGGCTTTTTTTTTTTTTTTTTCGTTTTTTGTTTTTTGGTCCGGTTTAGAATGATTTAAAGGGGTTTTTG
>JAPXFY010000883.1:35000-40000 GCA_030674185.1 Monoplex corrugatus
CAGTCCACTCTGAAGGGACAAGAGCCAGAGGACGAGAAAAAACGAGGAAAATGTCTCCACCAGCTGTGACTGTTGCCAGCACCAAAAAGCCATCTAAACCTGTTGCTAAAAGTGAGTACATGGAAGATTGAGCAGGAGTATATTACTATTACTGTAGTATTAGGAGAGGGGGGAATGGGGAGTGGATTCATGTCGGTAGAGGTTGTGGGTTGTTGAGAGAGGTTGCAGGAGTAGGGAGAGAGCAGGTTTAGTTTAGCCAACAAATCAAAGGAAGCACAGAGACAAAAAAAAAGTAAAACCAAGCAAGCAGTCAATTTACCAAAAAGGAAAAAAAAGGAAAAGAAGCAAGCAACCATCACTTGCATGCTGTGTATTGTGTGTGTAGAAATAGAATCATTCTTGTAATTATGTGTGTGTGTGTGTGTGTGTGTGTGTGTGTGTGTGTGTGTGTGTGTGTGTGTGTGTGTGTGTGTGTGTGTGTGTGTGCACGCATGTGAGAGTGTGTGTGTGTGTGTGCATGCAAGCATACATGTGACTCCTTTTTTAAAAAGAATTATTTTTCTATCTCTGCATCAGTTTACTTATTTGACTTAAGTCTGTCATCTCTCTCCCTCTACCTCTGTCTCTCTCTCTTGTTTTCTGTTACCTGCTCTTTTCTTTTCTCATTTACATGTTCACACACACACACAAACACACACACACCACACACACACACACACACACACACACACACACACACACACACACACACACACACACACACACACACACACACACACACACACATATGCAAGTACTCTGACTCTGTCTCTGAAAACTAAAGTAAAGAAAGATTGACATAAACCGACTTACCAACCAAATAATCAACAACAAACAAGCAAAAAGACAATAACAACAACAAAAATCCAAAAATGAAATGCCTCCTCCCCACCCTACCCTCATCTCCCACTCAAAAAAACAAACAAACAAACAAAAACAACAACAGTAAAGTCAGCAAGCAGTCAACATACAAATGTGGCAAGTGAAACAGCTGTACATATGTGTACTTTGCATGTGTAGATGTAATTACAACATCATCATGGAGGGTGGGACAAGAGCTGGTGGCCCGAGAATTAGGACGGAGCAAGTCCAGGGCCAGAGAAGATTCTAGAAAAGGTATGTATGTATGTGTCGGTTAATTTGTCATTCATGGTAAAAAATGTTAATCTTTTCATTGCCAGCTAATTTAATGTTATTCACTATATGAGAATTAACCCTTACAATGTCAGCTTGGCTGGTGTCATTTATTGTAAAGGAATTGACTCCTGCACTGCCAGTTAATCTTGTTCCATTAGTATTAAAAGATTTTATCCCTTTTAATTCCACATGATCTTCTGGATATTGTTGAAGTGATTCAGCAGCAGTAGGCCTTCAGTTATTGTGTAGAAGAAAAGGAAGAAAAGAAAGATTCCTACTCGGTTTAAGAAGTATATCTGAGATTCTGACTCATTTGGTATGTGCTATAACCACTAAGCCACCTCTTTTGCAGGAATTCGAAATAGCAGCAGCAGCAGCAACAATAATAACAGTGACAACTACAACACAGACAGTAACAGCGTCAGCAGCCATGAATCAGAGCGACAGACTAACCGATGGGACAGTAGCAGAGCCAGCAGGCCTGTTAGAAGTCAAGCCACAGGAGGGGGTGTGTTGAAAGAACTGCCTGTGCCAGGGAAAAATTCGTCTTCCCCACCCTCCCTTCAGCCTATATTTATGACAGAGGACTCCAACAGTATGATGTCTGACTTCTCGTTTGGTATGTCTTCTTTTTTAAATCAGCCTTTTCTGCGACTCTTACTACAATTATTTTGGCCTGTTATTTTATTTTGGGCGTGTATGCATGTTTTGTGTAGTTATTATATTGTTTAGGAATGTAGGGTTTTCCTTTAATGTGATGTATTTTGTCAGAATGTGCATGTGTTGTGTTTGTGTTGCTGTAACATGTTGTGTTGTGTAATTCACTGAACATTAGTTGTAGTATGTTGTATTGCATACATTGTGTTCCTGTTAATTCATTTTGTTATACTATACTCATAAAACTGTATTGTGCTGAATTATCACATGAAATGCAGGCAAGGTTCTGTGTTTCCCTGGGAAGCAAAAAATGGTGCAGTTTGTTGCCATGTTTATATCATACCATCCATTTGTCACCACTCACTTTTGTCCTGTGTACCCATCCTGTGTACCCATAGTTCTGTTTGTCATTTAAAGCCTTTTTCTTATTAAACAGGGAATAGTCATTGTTACCTCCTTTGGTGCTGTGAACTTTTAACACATATTCAATGCTTGATGGGTTTGCATAGAATCTGTCCAAACTTTCTGCCTATGTTAGACATAAGATTCAGTATTGAAATTTTGGACTTGTGTTATTTACAAGTTTCAGTTTTATATGAGAAATTTGGGTCTCATTGATCTTTACTCTTTATTGTTTGATCTTGATTTGATTTGGAAATCCATGGATTATTGGTTTCTTATTGTTTGATCTTTATTTGATTTGGAAATCCATTTGGTTTCTTTATTCAGCCCTCAGAAAAAGCTGAAGATTTTGTTGAAAAACAGCTTCACCCAACTCAGATGATGTCAGCCAAAAATAAACGTATAGCCTTAAAGTAAATAAACTGTTTTATTATTTTTTAAAAGGCAAAATCAGGAAACATTCTTTACACTATGTCCATAGGTCATTTTGTATCCCATAGTAATAGTGTCACAATAAGTTACCAGACTATGTCAAAGTGGATCTGATAGTCTACTTCCTAAGTTGCTTACTTTCTTTTTTCTGTCATTCTGGGTGTAGCGGTTGAATGTTTAGGACATGGGGCTTCCAACTGAAAGGTCTGAATGGAAACCTATGTGGGTACTACCTTGTGGGTAAAAAGTGGAGATTTTTCTGATTTTCCAGTACATGCGAGTATCTGTACCCCCTTCGTTTGTGTACACATAATGAACATCAAATTTGCATGTTGAAGATCCTGTAAAACCATGTCAGCATTTGGTGGCTTGTGGAAACACAGAAACATCAAGCTTGCACTCGCTTGAAAATGAAATATGACTCCAGGTTTGAAGGAAATGGCCAAAAAGATAAAAACCCATGTGTATATTTGAATGCACATGCAAATTGCAGCCTTGAACAGAGGGTACTTCCCCCATCGCAGTACTCTACTCCCCCCACCACCCCCCAAAAAAACAACAACAAAAAACAAATAAATAGACAAAAAATATCAACAAAAAGAGAATAGGAACAAACAAACAAATAACAAAATCACAAGCACATAAGTTCTGTTGTTCATTTTTTCTTTGATCTGGCACTTCAATATCAGTGATTCTTTCAGAAACATGTAAGTGTTATGAAGTGAATTTACCTGAAAGTTTTGTGGCTTTTGTTGCAGAAACCAGGGACAGAAGCTCTGCCCGTCCAACAGTCAAACGGAAAGCTTCTAAGGTGTGTTTGTGGAATGTTGTGGTCAGGTTAACTTCAGTTAATCTGACAATAAATGGTGGTTTATTTGTAAGGGCTTGGTGCACCACAAACATTGTGTTTTAAAAACATTAAAAAGAATTTTTTTTAAATTGTGTGTTTATCCTCTGAGCCAAAGCAGAAACCTACGTATACAGAAACAAAACTCAACCTAGAACAAAACTTAACATTATTCCTTGTTGTGAAACTGGATTAATTTAATCTTACTTAGGTGTGCGCCTGAAAAAAACTATTGAACACACTGTCTGTGCTTATTTCACTTTGCATGTTTGTGGTGTATTAAACAGGAATTAATGCTTTTTTGTGTGGTTTGCATTTGTGAAGGTGTAAAGGCAGGTTTTTGCTTTGCTTCAGAAGACAAAAAGAATCGAAAAGAGAAGATGATCAAACCATTTTATACAAAAAATATTACAGAAAATCCAGATTTTGTACTTATCAAGGTTACTTTAATCTTGAAGAAACATTGAAAAAATAAAATTTGCCTTGAACTAGTTGAAGTGTGTGACAGACCATCACAGGAGTGAAAGCTTTTTGTTTTCTGATTTTTGGGTACCAGAAATGTTTCTTAGGGGTAATGGAAACAGGTCATGTTGACGTGATTATGTTGCATCAGTGTGTTTTAGTGTATTGTGATGTGTATACAGCTTACAGTTGATGTACAGATTGATAGTCTTTTTATCTGATAATTTATTTCATTGTGATTAGACATTCACAGTTCTTGCAGTCTTTCAAAACCAATCTGAAGACCCAGTTATTGCCCAAAATAATGATAATGATATTTGATAAGTTCCTACCTGTCTCAGTTCCCTGTATACTATACCATAACAGCCTTTTGTCTTCTCTGTGTTTTTTTGTCTTCTCTCTCTCTCTCTCTCTCTCTTCCTTCCCCCTTTTTCTTCCACCCCACACCCTCTCTGTCTGTCTGTGTTTCTGTCTCTGTCTGTCTCTTTTTTTTTCTATCCTCCTCTCTCTCTCCCTATCCTTCTCTCTCTCTTTCTCTGTCTCTGTCTGTCTGTCTGCCCCCTCTCTCTTTTCTCTCTCTGTCTCTCTCTTTCCCAGGTCAATTTTTGTTCAGACCTACTAGAACCTAAACCATCTTCATATGTATATCATGCAGGCAGAACATCAGGTATGCACGTTAAAGATCCTGTAAGTCATATCAGTGTTGAGTGGTTTATGTAGACATGTAAACACCTAGCATGCATGCCCACCAAAGACAGAATATGCAGACTGTGCAGCAGCATACATATCACCTGCTCATTATGGGTGCTCACTGCTCATTTTTACGAAATCAGTGTGTGCAGTGATAGATATGATAATGTACAGGCTGTTGGCGTCATGTTGTATGAAACAGTGATGTATGTTAGCAATTACATACACCTGTACATCCGAGATTGATCACCACTGCTTTTTGGCCTTGACTTTTCTCCTCAGCTTGACCGGAAAATCAAACTGCATGTCTGGTCCTTTGGAAGGGGACAAAAAT
>JAPXFY010000884.1:0-17500 GCA_030674185.1 Monoplex corrugatus
TGTCCTGTGGTACAGCTCCCTCATTCCAACACTGACAGAGAAACTGCGTGCAAAGGGTGCAGAAGAGAAGTCTTGCAGTGCTTGATGAGGTCTGGGGGAATTCCGTCGTTGCCAGGTGCCTTCCCTGATGCCAGGCTATCAATGGCCTTGCTGAGTTCGTCCTCACTTGGCTCTGCGTCAAGTTCTTCCATTACCGGCATGCACTTGATGGCATCGAGGGCTAAGGGGGACACCATGTTCTGTGTGGAGTAGAGGTCGGAGTAGTGTTCCGCCCATCTTTCCATCTGTTGGATAGGATTGATGATTACTTCCCCAGTGGAGGATTTGAGGGGGGCGATCTTGCTCTGTGTTAGTCCCAGTGCCTTCTTGATGCCATCATACATTCCTCGGATGTTGCCTCTTTCAGCAGCACTCTGTATCTCTTCGCTGAGCTCTGTCCAGTACTCGTTTGCGCAGCGCCTGGCGTTAAGCTGAACCTTACTTCTGGCAGCCCTGAGGATTTGCAGGTTCTTCTCACTGGGTGACCGCTTATACTTGGTGAGTGCGGCACGCTTGGCCTCAACAGTGGGAGTCATCTCTGATGATTTGGCTTCAAACCAGTCGTGGGACTTCACAGTTTTCTTCCCAAAGGTGGCCATAGCAATGCGGTGCATGGTGTCTCGTAGCGTTTCACATCTCTCAGTGGTAGAGTCTCTGGGCTGGAATGCATCGTATTCTCTCTGAAAGGCCTCTGCGAACTGTTCTACAAGATCTGGCTGAGACATCTTGCTGACGTCAATGCGAGGGTTCCCTTGTTTCTTTGAGCAGTGGAACTTCTTTGGTTGTAGCCTGATCTTGCAACATACCAGAGAGTGATCTGTGTCGCAGTCTGCGCTGTGATAAGAGCGAGTGTGGAGAACGTTTTTGATAGCGGCACGTCTTACTAGGATCAAATCCAGTTGGTGCCAATGTTTTGAGCGGGGATGCCTCCAGGAGACTTTGTGCTGAGGCTTCGTCTTGAAGAAGGAGTTGGCGATGCACAGTTCATGGCAGGCGCAAAAATCAAGCAGTCGCTGTCCATTCTCATTCATTTTCCCCACTCCAAAGGAACCGAGGCAGAAGGGCCATGAGTCACTGTCTGCACCCACTCTGGCGTTGAAGTCACCCAGGAGAACAAGTCGTTCTGTCCTGGGGATGTTCCTTATGGTTGATGCAAGATTTTCGTAGAACTCATCCTTGGTGTCTGGAGAGGCGGACAGAGTTGGGGCATAAACGTTGATGAGAGTGACATAGCCTTCGGTAGTGTTGAGGCGGAGAGTCAAGAGTCGTTCTGAACCGCCGCTGCCTTCTTCAATCATGTTCAGCAGGCTGTTCCTTACTGCAAAGCCTACTCCGTGCTCTCTTGGGACATCAGAACTCTTTCTTTGCCAGAAGAAGGTGTAGTCCCTTTCCTTTAGTGTTCCTGAGTCAGCCAGCCGTGTTTCCTGCAGAGTGGCAATGTCCACATTGAGCCTCTTTAGTTCGCTGTTTATGACGGCGGTTTTCTGGCGTCGCTGATGTCTTGCAGATCTTGGGAGAGCCCAGGCATCATTGTTCGGACATTCCAACAGCCCAGTTTCACTGCTGATCCTTTTTCCTGATCCGTTTCTTGAATTTGAATTTTTCTTTTTGTTTGGTGCGGTAATTAACGACCTGCTTGTCAGATTTTCTCCTAATCTTCATGCACCCAATGAAGAAGGCAGGTCGTGGCGGGACACCACCTAACTGGCTGGGGGCTGCCCAGCTTAGGTGGGCGGTAGCTGTCCAGTAAGACACGAAGGTCTCTCCCACCGTCAAAAGCAACCCCTGGCGTCAGCTCTACGCCAGTTGAGCAATGACTTATCACCGGTATCTGTTGTTCCCGTGTTGTGCCGACACTAGTGTTTGTAGCAAGGCTGGAGTGTCCTCTCCAGGTCGTAGGTGCAGAGTGTTTGTGGATGAATGGACGGATGTAAGCCTGGGCAGTGTAATATGGAGGACAGGCTGTCGCCCATGCAACTTGTCCCCCCTCTCCACCTCGCTGACAGATCCAAAGGAACAGCAGGGCTGTTACGTTTTGGTGCCAACGCGGCCGCAGGAGCTGCCGGAAAGTGACAAAGTTTGCCATCCAACCGCCTTAGGGGCCCCACACCGGATTTACTGTCAGGGTTTACTCCCTTAGCTAGATGGCCGCGGGTAGCTCTTCAGAGCTGGCGCCCTTTGATGGATCTAATTTATTTCCACCAGGGTTTCTAGCCACCCTCCTCACCATCCTCCTGAGAGGACTGGTGGGGTTGCTGGTTTAGTCGCCTGCAATTCGACCCTGCGACAGGTAGTACTGGGTTCCAGGTTACCAGTAGCGGATACATCTATCCGACCTGTACAGTAAGACGTAATATAAAACATTGTACAGTAAGACATAATATAAAACATTGTACAGTAAGACATAATATAAAACATTGTACAGTAAGACATAATATAAAACATTGTACAGTAAGACATAATATAAAACATTGTACAGTAAGACATAATGTAAAACATTGTACAGTAAGACATAATATAAAACATTGTACAGTAAGACATAATATAAAACATACTGTACAGTAAGACATAATATAAAACATTGTACAGTAGTAGTAGTAGTAGGCCTCCTTCGGTCATGACTGACCATGGACAAAGTACATCCGTTCTAATGTCTAGATGGGCTGTCTGCTTGGTCCAAGCAGCGTCGCCTGTGACTGTACAGACCAATGCGAGAGAGGCAGTCTCTGTCGCAGCGGTCGCATGTGTATGCTGATGCTGGTCTGTTGGCTGTCATCCCTTTTCTGCGAACTCGCTTTTCTGCTGCAGCAGCTGACAGTTTGTCCTCACCAATCCGCAGCTGTTTCTTGAGAGTAGTTCTCCAGCTGTTGCGGTCGTCTGCGAGGTCCTCCCAGGACTCAGTGTTGATCTCAAGCGCCTTCATGTCACGCTTGCAAACGTCTTTGTATCTCAGCTGTGGGCGGCCAATGTTTCTCTGCCCTGTGGCAAGCTCACCATAAAGGATGTCTTTTGGGATGCGACCATCTTCCATGCGGCGAACGTGGCCCAACCAGCGCAGCCGACGCTGTCTCAGCATGGTATGCATGGTTGGGAGGCCAGCGCAGGTTAGGACTTCGGTGTTGGTCACCTTGTCTTGCCAGGAAATGCCAAGTATGCGCCGTAGGCTTCTCAGGTGGAAGGTATTGAGCCTTTTCACCTGATGAGCATGCGTGGTCCATGCCTCGCTGCCATACAGCAAGGTGCTGAGGACACAGGCGTTGTATACAGCCATCTTTGTCTTTGTAGTCAGCTTGGGATTTGTCCACACCCTTTGTGTGAGGCGGGCTAGTGTTGTGGCTGCCTTCCCGATCCTCTTGTCGACCTCTCTGTCAAGGGAGAGGTTATCGTGATGGTGGACCCAAGATGTGTGAATTGATGGATGGCTTCAAGCTCGTAGTCATCAATGGTGATGGCTGGTGGAGATGGCGTGTTTTGGCCCAGGACGTTTGTCTTCTTAAGACTGATGGTCAAACCAAAATCTTTGCAGGCCTGGGAGAAGCGGTCCAATAGTGACTGCAAGTCCCGCTGAGTATGGGTCACAACTGCGGCATCGTCGGCAAATAGCATGTCTCTGATGAGGGCTTCACGGACCTTTGTCCTTGCTCTGAGGCGGGCGAGGTTGAAGAGCCTGCCATCTGATCTGGTCCGCAGGTGGATCCCTTCTTGCGCTGTGCTGAACGCATGCCTCAGGAGGAGAGCGAAGAAGATTCCAAAGAGGGTAGGGGCCAGGACGCAGCCTTGTTTCACACCGCTGCGTACGTCGAAGGGCTTGGAGAGGTTTCCGTTGAACTGCACCATCCCTTTCATGTTTGAGTGGAAGGACTCAATTAAGCTGTGCAGTTTGGGGGGGGGGGGGGGGGGGCAGTCGATTTTTCGGAGAGCCCTGAAAAGGCCATCTCTGCTGACTAGGTCAAAGGCCTTGGTGAGGTCAATGAATGCCACATACAGGAGCATCCGCTGCTCTCTGCACTTCTCCTGGATTTGGCGAAGGGAGAAGACCATGTCTACCGTGGATCTCTCTGCTCGAAAACCACACTGTGATTCCGGGTAGACGCGTTCAGCCAGTTTCTGCAGGCGGATTAGGAGGACCCGAGCATAGACTTTGCCAACAATGCTGAGGAGCGAGATACCTCTGTAGTTGTTGCAGTCGCTCCTTTCGCCCTTGTTTTTGTACAGGGTGACGATCTTGACGTCCCTCATGTCCTGTGGTACAGCTCCCTCATTCCAACACTGACAGAGAACTGCGTGCAAAGGGTGCAGAAGAGAAGTCTTGCAGTGCTTGATGAGGTCTGGGGGAATTCCGTCGTTGCCAGGTGCCTTCCCTGATGCCAGGCTATCAATGGCCTTGCTGAGTTCGTCCTCACTTGGCTCTGCGTCAAGTTCTTCCATTACTGGCATGCACTTGATGGTATCCAGGGCTGAGGGGGACACCATGTTCTGTGTGGAGTAGAGGTCGGAGTAGTGTTCCGCCCATCTTTCCATCTGTTGGCTAGGATTGATGATTACTTCCCCAGTGGAGGATTTGAGGGGGGCGATCTTGCTCTGTGTTGGTCCCAGTGCCTTCTTGATGCCATCATACATTCCTCGGATGTTGTCTCTTTCAGCAGCACTCTGTATCTCTTCGCTGAGCTCTGTCCAGTACTCGTTTGCGCAGCGCCTGGCGTTAAGCTGAACCTTACTTCTGGCAGCCCTGAGGATTTGCAGGTTCTTCTCACTGGGTGACCGCTTATACTTGGTGAGTGCGGCACGCTTGGCCTCAACAGTGGGAGTCATCTCTGATGATTTGGCTTCAAACCAGTCGTGGGACTTCACAGTTTTCTTCCCAAAGGTGGCCATAGCAATGCGGTGCATGGTGTCTCGTAGCGTTTCCCATTTCTCTGTGGTAGAGTCTCTGGGCTGCAATGCATCGTATTCTCTCTGAAAGGCCTCTGCGAACTGTTCTACAAGATCTGGCTGAGACATCTTGCTGACGTCAATGCGAGGGTTCCCTTGTTTCTTTGAGCAGTGGAACTTCTTTGGTTGTAGCCTGATCTTGCAACATACCAGAGAGTGGTCTGTGTCGCAGTCTGCGCTGTGATAAGAGCGAGTGTGGAGAACGTTTTTGATAGCGGCACGTCTTACTAGGATCAAATCCAGTTGGTGCCAATGTTTTGAGCGGGGATGCCTCCAGGAGACTTTGTGCTGAGGCTTCGTCTTGAAGAAGGAGTTGGCGATGCACAGTTCATGGCAGGCGCAAAAATCAAGCAGTCGCTGTCCATTCTCATTCATTTTCCCCACTCCAAAGAAACCGAGGCAGAAGGGCCATGAGTCATTGTCTGCACCCACTCTGGCGTTGAAGTCGCCCAGGAGAACAAGTGTTCTGTCCTGGGGATGTTCCTTATGGTTGATGCAAGATTTTCGTTAGAACTCATCCTTGGTGTCTGGAGAGGCGGACAGAGTTGGGGCATAAACGCTGATGAGAGTGACATAGCCTTCGGTGGTGTTGAGACGGAGAGTCAAGAGTCGTTCTGAACCGCCGCTGCCTTCTTCAATCATGTTCAGCAGGCTGTTCCTTACTGCAAAGCCTACTCCATGCTCTCTTAGGGCATCAGAACTCTTTCCTTGCCAGAAGAAGGTGTAGTCCCTTTCCTTTAGTGTTCCTGAGTCAGCCAGCCGTGTTTCCTGCAGAGTGGCAATGTCCACATTGAGCCTCTTTAGTTCGCTGTTTATGACGGCGGTTTTCTGGCGTCGCTGATGTCTTGCAGATCTTGGGAGAGCCCAGGCATCATTGTTCGGACATTCCAACAGCCCAGTTTCACTGCTGATCCTTTTTCCTGATCCGTTTCTTGAATTTGAATTTTTCTTTTTGTTTGGTGCGGTAATTAACGACCTGCTTGTCAGATTTTCTCCTAATCTTCATGCACCCAATGAAGAAGGCAGGTCGTGGCGGGACACCACCTAACTGGCTGGGGGCTGCCCAGCTTAGGTGGGCGGTAGCTGTCCAGTAAGACACGAAGGTCTCTCCCACCGTCAAAAGCAACCCCTGGCGTCAGCTCTACGCCATTTGAGCAATGACTTATCACCGGTATCTGTTACTTCCCATGTTGTGCCGACACTAGTGTTAGTAGCGAGGCTGGAGTGTCCTCTCCAGGTCGTAGGTGTAGAGTGTTTGTGGATGAATGGACGGATGTAAGCCTGGGCAGTGTAATATGGAAGACAGGCTGTCGCCCATGCAACTTGTCCCCCCTCTCCACCTCGCTGATAGGTCCAAAGGAACAGCAGGGCTGTTACGTTTTGGTGCCAACGCGGCCGCAGGAGCTGCCGGAATGTGACAAAGTTTGCCATCCAACCGCCTTAGGGGCCCCACACCGGATTTACTGTCAGGGTTTACTCCCTTAGCTAGATGGCCGCGGGTAGCTCTCCAGAGCTGGCGCCCTTTGATGGATTGTACAGTAAGACATAATATAAAACATTGTACAGTAAGACATAATATAAAACACTGTACAGTAAGACATAATATAAAACATTGTACAGTAAGACATAATATAAAACATACTGTACAGTAAGACATAATATAAAACATTGTACAGTAAGACATAATATCAAACATACTGTACAGTAAGACATAATATAAAACACTGTAGAATGAGACATAATATGAAACATTGTACAATAGAACACTATACAATAAGACATAATATAAAACACTATACAATAAGACATAATATAAATCACTGTATATTAAGAAACAATATAAAACAACTGCACAATAAGACATAATATAAAACATATTGTGCGATAAGACATAATGTAAATAAATTGTGTAACTAGACATTATGTAGAATACATTGTGCAAGAGGACAACACAAAACATTATATAAATAAGACAACATAAAACATTGTGCGTTAAGACATTATACATATATAAAACATATCATGCAATTACAAATAACATAAACATTGTGCAGTCAGAAATGGTAATAAAGAAACTTTGTGCAATAAGAAATAATAAAAAGAATACTTTCTGTGCAATAAGACATACCACAAAACCTGTGAGGAAATACATCAAAGATCATCACTAAGAACACGTTTCTATATTACCAACTTCGGTCTTCAGCAACTTTTCCTTCAAACAGAACATCTTTGTATAATATAAGCGCGGGCAGCAAGGTAGAAATTCATGGGTTTGGGCAAAAACCTGTTTGATGCAGATGGGGCAATGCCTTTCTTGGACAGATCAGAACTCAAGCCACTAGCTTCCTCAGACTGTCAGAGACCTTGTGGTTTACTTGCAAGCCCTGTGTTTGTTTTGAACGTTCTGTCTTGTTCTGTTGCCGTTTCTGATAAAACTGAAGGTGTCATTAATCCTTGGTTCACTGCTGGAATTTTCCAATAAGACCTGGTGTCTAATAAAATTTTGGATACCAGGAGAATCTCATTCGATGTGCTTGCTCGCTTCATGCTGAAAAACTTTCATTTTGTTGAGAAAATGGAGCTCACTGTTGTTAATGATGGCGGACGCTGCATGACGATCAATACGCATGCGCAGTCCTTCAGTCAATAATAGTATCTGATAAAAGCCACAACTGCATAACTCACCCAAATGTCTTGTCTGATGTAGTCTGCAAAATGCACCACTTTAAAGAGACTTTGTTGTGTGTGCATGGTTTAGACGAATAATGTACTGTCGTGGTTTTGTTGTTGTTGTTTGTTTTTTGTTTTTTGTTTTTGTTGTTGTTGTTGGTGGTGGTATATTTTTTTTTATGAAATGGTGTATGAAATACACCAAAAATGTATGGATAGGCAAGCGCCATAATCATCATTATCATCAATAACAATGACTCACCAGGGCACAAAACCACACAATACATACAGGCAGGATGGACCACCATGTTGACAGAGGTGACAGAAACGAATCATCACCATTACCATCGTCGTCATCATCATCATCATCATCATCATCATCATCAATGATGATAATAATAACAATGTCTCACCAGGACACAGAACAACACAATACTGGGTCTGCACAGAATCTCCAGAGCAAGGCTGACCGCCATGTTGAGGGGGGTGACAGAAACGTCTCCGGCTTTCTGTTCCCCTGCCACACGTCACACTGCAGTCCCCATAGCTACCCCACTCAGACCAGTACCCGTGTACTGCAACACACAAACACCCCACTCAGACAAGTACCCGTGTACTGCAACGCACACACACCCCACTCAGACAAGTATCCGTGTACTGCAACACACACACACACCCACTCAGACCAGTACCCGCGTACTGCAACACACACACACCCACTCAGACCAGTACCCGTGTACTGCAACACACACACACACACCTCACTCAGACCAGTACCTGTGTACTGCAACGCAAACACACCCCACTCAGACAAGTACCCGTGTACTGCAACACACACACACCCCACTCAGACCAGTACCCGTGTACTGCAACACACACACACCCCACTCAGACCAGTACCCGTGTACTGCAACGCACACACACCCCACTCAGACAAGTACCCGTGTACTGCAACGCACACACACCCCACTCAGACAAGTATCCGTGTACTGCAACACACACACACCCCACTCAGACCAGTACCCGCGTACTGCAACACACACACACCCCACTCAGACCAGTACCCGTGTACTGCAACACACACACACACACCTCACTCAGACCAGTACCTGTGTACTGCAACGCAAACACACCCCACTCAGACAAGTACCCGTGTACTGCAACACACACACACCCCACTCAGACCAGTACCCGTGTACTGCAACACACACACACCCCACTCAGACCAGTACCCGTGTACTGCAACGCAACACACCCCACTCAGACAAGTACCCGTGTACTGCAACACACGCACACACACACACACCACTGAGAGCAGTACCCGTGTACTGCAACACACACACACACCACTGAGACCAGTACCCGTGTACTGCAACACACACACACACCACTGAGACCAGTACCCGTGTACTGCAACACACACACACACACACACACACACACACACACACACACACACACACACACACACACACACACACACACACACACACACACACCACTCAGACCAGTCCCCGTGTACTGCAACACACACACACACACACACACACACACACACACACACACACACACACACAACACACACACACACACACACACACACACACACACATAAACACACTCCATTCAGACCAGTACCCGTGTGCTGCAACACATACACACACTCCACTCAGACCAGTACCCGTGTACTGCAACACACACACACACACACACACACACATACACACACACACACACACACACACACACACACACACACACACACACACACACACACACACACACTCCACTCAGACCAGTACCCATGTACTGCAACACACACACACATTCCACTCAGACCAGTACCCGTGTACTGCAACACACACACACACACACACACACACACACACACACACACACACACACACACACACACACACACACACACACACACAAACACACACAGTGAGATCAGTACCCGGATAATGCAATACACACACATACGCCCTAAACTGTTTGTCACACAAAGACACATAACAACAACAACAACAACACAGTAAAGTGTTTGTCACACAATGACACACAACAACAACACAGTAAAGTGTTTGTCACACAATGACACACAACAACAACAACAACAACAACAAAACAGTAAAGTATCTGTCACACAATGACACAACAACAATAACAACAACAACACAGCAAAGTGTTTGTCACACAAAGACACACAACAACAACAACAACACAGTAAAGTGTTTGTCACACAAAGACACACAACAACAACACAAACAACACAGTAAAGTGTTTGTCACACAATGACACACAACAACAACACAGTAAAGTGTTTGTCACACAAAGACACACAACAACAATAACAACAACACAGTAAAGTGTTTGTCAGACAATGACACACAACAACAACAACAACAACACAGTAAAGTGTTTGCCACACAAAGACACACAACAACAACAACACAGTAAAGTGTTTGTCACACAAAGAAACACAACAACAACAACACACACAGTAAAGTGTTTGTCACACAAAGACACACAACAACAACAACAATAACAAAAACACAGCAAAGTGTTTGTCACACAAAGACACACAACAACAACAACAACAACACCACACACAGTAAAGTGTTTGTCACACAAAGACACACAACAACAACAACAACACAGTAAAGTGTTTGTCACACAAAGACACACAACAACAACAACAACACAGTAAAGTGTTTGTCACACAAAGACACACAACAACAACAACAACAACACAGTAAAGTGTTTGTCACACAAAGACACACAACAACAACAACACAGTAAAGTGTTTGTCACACAAAGACACACAAAACAACAACACAGTAAAGTGTTTGTCACACAAAGACACACAACAACAACAACAACAACACAGTACAGTGTTTGTCACACAAAGACACACAACAACAACAACAACAACAACACAGTAAAGTGTTTGTCACACAAAGACGCACAACATTAAACAACAACAACACAGTAAAGTGTTTGTCACACAAAGACACAACAACAACAACAACAGAGTAAAGTGTTTGTCACACAAAGACACACAACAACAACAACAACACAGTAAAGTGTTTGTCACACAAAGACACACAACAACAACAACAACAACACAGTAAAGTGTTTGTCACACAAAGACGCACAACAACAACAACAACAACAACAACACAGTAAAGTGTTTGTCACACAAAGACGCACAACAACAACAACACAGTAAAGTGTTTGTCACACAAAGACACACAACAACAACAACAATAACAACAACACAGTAAAGTGTTTGTCACACAATGACACACAACAACAACACAGTAAAGTGTTTGTCACACAAAGACACACAACAACAATAACAAAACACAGTAAAGTGTTTGTCAGACAATGAACACACAACAACAACAAACAACAACACAGTAAAGTGTTTGCCACACAAAGACAACACAACAACAACAACACAGTAAAGTGTTTGTCACACAAAGAAACACAACAACAACAACAACACAGTAAAGTGTTTGTCACACAAAGACACACAACAACAACAACAATAACAAAAACACAGCAAAGTGTTTGTCACACAAAGACACACAACAACAACAACAACAACACCACACACCAGTAAAGTGTTTGTCACACAAAGACACACAACAACAACAACAACACAGTAAAGTGTTTGTCACACAAAGACACACAACACAACAACAACACAGTAAAGTGTTTGTCACACAATGACACACAACAACAACAACAACAAACAGTAAAGTGTTTGTCACACAAAGACGCACAACAACAACAACAACAACACAGTAAAGTGTTTGTCACACAAAGACACAACAACAACAACTCAGTAAAGTGTTTGTCACACAAAGACACACAACAACAACAACAACAACAACAACACAGTACAGTGTTTGTCACACAAAGACACACAACAACAACAACACAGTAAAGTGTTTGTCACACAAAGACACAACAACAACAACAATACAGTAAAGTGTTTGTCACACAAAGACACACAACAACAACAACAACAACACAGTAAAGTGTTTGTCACACAAAGACACACAACAACAACAACAACACAGTAAAGTGTTTGTCACATAAAGACACATAACAACAACAACAACAACAACAACACAGTAAAGTGTTTGTCACACAAAGACATACACAACAACAACAACAACAACAACACAGTAAAGTGTTTGTCACACAAAGACACATAACAACAACTACAACACAGTAAAGTGTTTGTAATTTGATGTTGTATGCAAATAGATATTATAATTTAATGTTGTATGCTAATGGATACTGTAATATGATCTTGTACACCAATAGATATTGTAATGTGATCTTGTACACCAATAGATATTGTAATTTGATCTTGTACACCAATAGATATTGTAATATGATCTTGTACACCAATATATATTGTAATATGATCTTGTACACCAATATATATTGTAATTTGATGTTGTACACCAATGGATATCGTAATTTGATGTTATATGCTAATAGATATTGTAATTTGATGTTGTACACCAATAGATATTGTAATTTGATGTTGTACACCAATGGATATTATAATTTGATGATATATGCTAACAGACATTGTGATTTGATGTTGTTCACCAGTGGATATTATAATTTGATACTGTAGAGTAATGGATATTGCAATTTGATGTTTTCACCAAAGGATGTTAATTTGAGGATGTACATCAATTGATATTGTAATTTGATACTATATGCTAATCACTCACTCGGTGACCTTCCACCACCAAATCAGTCTTAACTCGCAGTCAGTCGAACACACAAGGAGCAACATTTTTTTGAGTACAAGCTTTATTCAAGTACCAAAATAATCAGCAGAATGTACACATTCCAGTGATATGTATATCTCAAAATACCCACGACGCTAGTTAAGACTGATTTCGTGCTGGGAGGTCACTGTTATATGCAAATGGATATTGGAATTTAATTGTTGTATGCTAATGGATATCGTAATTTAATGTTGTACACCAATGGATATCATAATTAATGTTGTACACCAATGGATAACATAATTTAGTGATGTACACCAATGGATATCATAATTTAGTGTTGTACACCAATGGATATCGTAATTTAGTGTTGTATACCAATGGATATCATAATTTAGTGTTGTACACGAATGGATATCATAATTTAATGTTGTACACCAATGGATATCATAATTTAGTGATGTACACTAATGGATATCATAATTTAGTGTTGTACACAAATGGATATCGTAATTTAGTGATGTACACCAATGGATATCGTAATTTAGTGTTGTACACCAATGAATATCATAATTTAGTGTTGTACACAAATGGATATCATAATTTAGTGTTGTACACCAATGGATATCATAATTTAGTGTTGTACACAAATGGATATCGTAATTTAGTGTTGTACACAAATGGATATCATAATTTAGTGATGTACACCAATGGATATCATAATTTAGTGTTGTACACAAATGGATATCATAATTTAGTGTTGTACACCAATGGATATCGTAATTTAGTGTTGTACACCAATGGATATCATAATTTAGTGTTGTACACTAATGGATATCATAATTTAGTGTTGTACACCAATGGATATCATAATTTAGTGTTGTACACCAATGGATATCATAATTTAGTGTTGTACACCAATGGATATTCGTAATTTAGTGTTGTACACCAATGGATATTGTAATTTAGTGATGTACACCAATGGATATCATGATTTAGTGTTGTACACCAATGGATATAATAATTTAGTGATGTACACCAATGGATATCATAATTTAGTGTTGTACACCAATGGATATCATAATTTAGTGTGTGTACACCAATGGATATCATAATTTAGTGTTGTACACTAATGGATATAATAATTTAGTGTTTACACCAATGGATATCATAATTTAGTGTTGTACACCAATGGATATCGTAATTTAGTGTTGTACACTAATGGATGTTGTAATGTAGTGTTGTACACCAATGGATATAATAATTTAGTGTTGTACACTAATGGATATCATAATTTAGTGTTGTACACCAATGGATATCATAATTTAGTGATGTACACCAAGGGATATCATAATTTAATGTTGTACACCAATGGATATCATAATTTTATATTGTACACTAATGGATGTTGGAATTTAGTATTGTAAACCGATGGATATTGTAATTTACGAACAAAATTCAACAGACATCAACAGATCAGAAGCTGACTCTCACCAGGACAGGGGTGTGTGTTACATCTTTGTGTTTCCTGTGAGTGTCCCTGACACGGTCGTCCACCCGCTTGTGGCTGTCTGCACGTGCGTGTTCGGCTTTGTGTCCCTCCACCACATGTCACACTGCACCCAGAATAGGCCCCCCAACTGTTCCACTCTCCGTCCACTGTAACACATACACACACACACACACACACACACACACACACACACACACACACACACACACACACACTCACACACACACACACACACACACACACATACACACACACTCACACACACACACACACACACACACACACACACACACACACACACACACACACACACACACACACACACACACACGACTGAACTGACGTAGTCACTTCCAATATAAATGTATATATTCTATACTTCCCTCTAGTGCAACACGCTGCTGACATCTTCTACGTATCATATTTACACGTCACACCGCTGACATCTTATACGTGTCATCTACACGTCACTGCCGACATCTTATACGTTTACATCTACACGTCACACCGCTGACATCTTATACGTTTACATCTAAACGTCACACTGCATGCCGTAATCACGTGACCAATAGAAAAAGTCATGTCATTTTATTCTACTGGACATAGCAGCAGGGAAGATTCGCTGTTTTTCTCCTGATGCTTGTATTCAGTATTTGATGTTTGTTCTTTGTTGTCTTATGTTTACACCTCACAAAGTCCAGCTGGCAGAAATTTTGCGCCTGACTTCTCTGGGTTGCATTAAATACGCGTTCTGATTCTATATTCATGTTTTTCTGGTTCTGATTCATCGGTATACTACAGAGATTACAAATGTTGACGACTCAATTCAGTACAGTTTAGAGAAATAGAAAAACAATTCTCATTATCCGTATAAGACAAACGTTTAACTGTTGTCAATTCAAGACTGTACGTTTCGGAAAAAACAGAACAATTATTCTCATTTATCAGTGTATCACACAGATTATCATTGTCTTCAGTTTAAGACAGTAGATGTCAGGAAAACAGAAAAATATAATGATCGTTTATCAGTAAACTACAGAGACTGTACATGTGGTTAATTTACAGAGATTGTAAGTGTGGTCAATTTACAGAGATTGTAAGTGTGGTCAATTTACACAGATTGTAAGTGTGGTCAAGTTACACAGATTATAAGTGTGGTCAATTTACACAGATTGTAAGTGTGGTCAAGTTACACAGATTGTAAGTGTGGTCAATTTACAGAGATTGTAAGTGTGGTCAATTTACACAGATTGTAAGTGTGGTCAATTTACACAGATTGTAAGTTGGTCACTTTACACAGATTGTAAGTGTGGTCAATTTACAGAGGTTGTAAGTGTGGTCAATTTACAGAGATTGTAAGTATGGTCAATTTACAGACATTGTAAGTGTGGTCAATATACACAGATTGTGAGTGTGGTCAATTTACAGAGGTTGTAAGTGTGGTCAATTTACAGAGATTGTAAGTTTGGTCAATTTACAACAGTAGATGTCAGAGAAACAGAAAAGTAATTGACATTCATCAGTAAACTACACAGATTGTGAGTGTGGTCAATTTACAGAGATTGTAAGTGTGGTCAATTTACACAGATTGTGATGTGGTCAATTTACAGAGATTGTGAGTGTGGTCAATTTACAGAGATTGTAAATGTGGTGAATTTACAGAGATTGTAAGTGTGGTCAATTTACACAGATTGTAAGTGTGGTCAATTTACACAGATTGTGAGTGTGGTCAATTTACACAGATTGTGAGTGTGGTCAATTTACACAGATTGTGAGTGTGGTCAATTTACAGAGATTATAAGTGTGGTCAATTTACACAGATTGTAAGTGTGGTCAATTTACACAGATTGTGAGTGTGGTCAATTTACAGAGATTGTAAATGTGGTGAATTTACACACTGTAAGTGTGGTCAACTCACAGAGATTGTGAGTGTGAAGAAATAACTCCTGTCTTCACGGAGGAGCTGAATATCAAGAAAGGGCCGTTTACGTTGGACGAACTACTGATAGCAGTGAAAAGCATTCAGTGTGGAAAAGCATGCGGACTCGATGAGATACCAGTGGAAGTATGAAAAATAGAGGAATTTCACCAGATGCTGTTGGAATGCTGCAACAACGTTTATAACCAAGACCCAATAAACAAATGAACTAAAGGATGCCTGCTTCCTTTCCTCAAGAAAGGTGACCTCGGAATCACGAAGAACTACCGCGGAATCACATTAACTGCAATTTCCGCGAAGATCTACAATCTAATGCTCTTAAATAGGATAAGGCCGGAGATAGATCCAGTTCTGAGGAAAACCCAAAACGGGTTTCGCCAAAACAGATCGACATCAGGACAAATACTCACCATCAGACGTATATTGGAAGGCATAAAAACCAAAACCCTCCCAGCTGTTCTCCTATTTATCGACTTTCCAAAACTTTTGATTCGATCCACCGAGGAAAGATGAAGGAGATTCTAATTGCATATGGACTACCCAAGGAAACAGTAGACGCCATCATGATGCTGTATCAGAATACCCGCTGTTTGGTTCACTTCACCGACGGAGACACAGACTTCTTCAACATCACTGCTGGAGTCCTTCAAGGAGATACTCTTGCCCCCTACATTTTCATCATGTCTCGATTATGTGCTGAGGAAAGCAGTGGATAAGAACAAAAAACTCGGCTTTACCCTCACAGAACAGAAGAGCAGACGCTACCCTGCTGTAAAGATAACAGATGCGGATTACGCTGATGACCTGGCTGTTCTCACAGACTTCCTAAAGGATGAAACATCTCTCCTTCACAATGTCGAAAAATGTGCAATGAAGATCGGGCTCCACCTCAATGCGAACAAAACAGAGTTCATCTGTCTGAACCAAGACGCATCAGAAGGTATGAGAAGTCTCAATGGAGATACGATCAAACAAGTTCAAGACTTTAAATACCTGGGCCGCTACATTGACTCCACAGAACAAGACGTCAACACCAGACTCTAAAATGTCTAAATCAACTGGACAAAATCTGGAAATCCAATCTACCAGACAAACTGAAAAGGAACTTCTTCCGAGCAGCAGTAGAGTCCGTTCTTACATATGGCTCAATCTCTTGGACCCTAACAACGACATTGGAGAAGAAGATTGATGGAGCATACACACGAATGCCGCGTACAGCCCTGAACAAATCCTGGAGAGAATATCCAACTAACAAAGAGTTATATGGCAAGATCCCACCAATCAGTAAATCAATACGTCAACAAAGACTGCTCTTCGCGGGACACTGCTGGCGTAGCAAAGAAAAACTGGTGGGGGATATTCTACTCTGGAGACCCAGTCACGGCAAACAAAGACCAGGACGTCCAAAGAAGACTTTCATCGACCAACTGATGGATGATACGGGCTGTCAGTATGATGAACTACCTACTGCAATGTCTGACAGAGAAGGATGGAAGAAACGTGTCATGGATAGCTGAGCAAACTCGACATGATGATGATAATGATGAGAGTGTGGTCAATACACAGAGTTTGTAAATGTGGTCAATTTACAGATATTGTAAGTGTGGTCAATTTACACAGATTGTAAGTGTGGTCAATTTACAC